>CM075817.1:11697861-11805897 GCA_037975025.1 Excoecaria agallocha | reverse complement strand
TGGAGATAATGCCTCAGCAACACCATTCAAGATGCCTACTCTACCTAAGCAAAAGAGCAATACGCGTGAGGTGCCAAATGCTTCTGCAGTAGGTTCAAACAAAAGAAATGCACCCCTACAAAGATCTATTATTTGGGATTATTTCACACAACTATATGATGTAAATCGCATCAGAAAAGGCAAGTGTAAACATTTTGCTAAAGAATTTGATTCTAGCCCTAGAAAGCATGGCACTACTGCACTTAAGAATCATATCAATAATTGTAAAATGCATCCACAGAGTGTAAAAACAAGACAAATGCAATTTTCTTTACAACCAACTTCTTATGTTGATGGTAGCTCTACTAGATCATTAACTAATTGAAAATTTGATCAAAAGTATAACAAAAGTATCCTACTTTGATGATTATACTTAATGAACTTCCTTTTAGTTTTGTTCATGGAGAAGAATTTAGAAAATTTATTGCTATTTCATGTACCTGGTTCAAAATGCCATCTAGATCGACTATGACATGTGATGTTAATTAGTTGTATATTGATGAGAAAAAAATTTGAGAGAATTTATTAAAGAGCATTCTCATTTTGTTTGTAAATGTAACTATAGATACATGAATTTCCATACAGAATATCAATTACATGTGTGTGATAATTCATTTCATTGTTAATGATTGAAATTTACAAAAACAAATCTTGAACTTTTATCCTATCGATAGTCATAGGGATGAGATGTTTGCACATGATCTTGAAATGTATTTTAAGAAGTGGGGAATTTATGATAAAGTATTTTGCATTACAGCAGATAATGTAAAAAAAAATGATAAGATGGTTGAAACTTTTAAAAATAAGTTTGCAGCAAAAGAGATTGCTATTTCAGAGGGGCAATACATTCATGTGAGATGCATTGCTCATATACTTAATATTGTCGTCCAAGAAGGATTGAAAGATGTTTAAATTTCTGTTAAATGGGTTAGGAATGCTTATAAATATGTTAGATCATCACCTGCTAGATTAAAGAAATTTAAAAAATGTTGTGTGGCTGAGGAAGTTCAGTATTCAAAATCATTGTGTTTGGATATGGCAACTAGATGAAACTTTAGGTATTTAATGTTAAGCACTGCACATGAATATCAAAAGGTTTTTCAATTTTTTGAGACATGGATCCATACTTTAAAATTGAATTGGATGCATGGATAAATAAGGATTTGGATGGTGTGCCTACTTGGATTGATTAAAAGATTATAGAAAGAATTTCAGCCATGTTGAAATAATTTTATGTAATTACTTTGTGCATTCTGGTTTATTTTATGTCACATCTAACACATATTGGATTGAAATTAGTGATTTGTATGCTAATTTATGTGATTGGAAAAATAGTAGTGATGTTTAGTTGAAGGAAATGGGATAGAAAATGCAAATTAAATTTGACAAGCATTGGGAAGACTATGATAACATGAATAAAGTCATTTACATGGCTTCTATCCTGGATCCTAGGAAAACTTTTGAGTACATGAAGGATTTTTTTGTTATGATTTATGGTGATCAGATGGGGAAGTATCTATTTGATGGTGTGAAAATTGCCATGTATGAGTTGTTTGAGAAATATAAAAAAAATTGCAAACTGATTGTAATAAAAAAGTTGAAATTCGAACAAGCTCAATTTCAACTCGATCCGATATTGGAAAAAAAAAATTTAAAACAAAAAATCAAGCGTGCAAGGGTAGAAAATGGTGTTGCAGGGGATAGAAAAAAGTGAGTTGGATTTTATTCAAATAAAGTGTATATGAGGATGAAAAGGGAAATTTTGACTTGTTGAAGTGGTGGAAGTTGAATTCAAGATAATTTCCTATCCTTTCTCACATGGCTAGAGATATTCTAGCAGTCTCAGTTTCTACAGTAGCTTCGAAGTCAACGTTTAGCATTAATGGGAGAGTGTTTGACCCATTTAGGTGTTCACTGACTCCTAAAATTGTTGAAACTTTGATATGTATGCAAGATTGACTTCGAGAATCTAATGAACTCATAAAGATCGAAGAAGATTTGGATGACATTAAAAAACTTGAGGATGGTATGTAATTTTTATTTATTTTTATTTAATATATTATATTATTGTTTATTGATTATTGATTTTATAATTTTTTATCCAATTTATAGTGTTGGAGAAATTTAATGAGAGTGAACTTAAAGCTAATTAAGAGATATCATCAAATGCTAATCTAGAAACACCATCAAGAGTTAACCAAATAACATCATCATCAATAAATTTGAGAGTATTAATCTAGATGATTGAGTCATTAATAGTACGGTAAATTTAATTTAAGCACAATTTATATTTCATTTTGTTGGCTATTTGTTATTAATTTCATATTTTATTATTTCTCATATATAATTTATATATTAGATGGACATGAAGAAATTGAAGATCGAATATAGTGGCATTCTTTTATGACAAATTTTATTATTTGTGTTTGGATAGTTATTTTTGAATTATTATATAATGTGTGTTTCAAGAATTTTAAAATTATTAGTTGTTAATTATTATATAATATGTGTTTAAAGAATTTTTAAAATATTTTATTTATTGTAATTTTTATTTTATATTCATGAACAATGATATTTTTATTTAATTATTTATTTGGATTTTAATCTAATTTTTATCATGTAAATTGAAGAAAAAAATTATTTGTTAATTTAAAAAATAAATTCGGATTATTCGGGTGGAGTCCAAATAACTGCGGATTGTTCGGATAGGGGTCTTAATTTTTCACAGGGTAGGGTTGGAATTTAAAAAAAATAAGGGTTCGGATTGTTCGGGTCGGGTTGATCCGAACCCGTCCGATAAACACTCCTACAATAATCCAATTCAATATACCAGTGAGTGTTCATTGGTATACATGAATGTATAATTAAAATTGAATTTGGAATTTTGTATATTAAAAGGGATAGTATGCTGAATTGAAATTAGAAAGTTTCAACAATCAGTTCCACGATTTTGCAATTCTTCCTTTAGTCTTTATTTTTTTCTATTCTTCCATCTCTTCTTTGATTGAGCTATTCTTCTCTCATCTTTGCTTGAGTGATTTTTCGAATGGATTTGATAAATTTTAAGCTTTTTTTATCATGGATTTTACAATTTGTGTTTTGATTAAAAAAAAAAAGGGGAAAGAAAAATGTATACGTAAATTTCTTCTTCGTCTTTATTTATGTGATTCTTCTCTTTCTTATTTAATTGAGTGATTCTTCCTTCTCGCTTTTTCTTGAGCAAGTTTTCGAATAGATTTGATAAGTTCTAAATATTTTGTTCCGTAAATATTTTAATTTGTCTTTTAATTTAAAGAAAGCAAAAAAAGAAAAAAGAAAAGTTTGTATACTATTTTAATAAAATAAAAAGGGTTGATTTTAAACGAGATATTTTTTAAATTGTAAATTTAAAAAAGAGGAAATTAAATACTTTATAGTTGTATATTTTTAAAAAGTAAAGTTAAAAAGGATATATGGTATAATCTTTTCAAACTAATTTTTATTTTTTAGTGTAATACCATATATCCATACACGTAGTATATACTCATTTAAACAATCGATTGCACGTACCGTCAATTGACGGTTTAGGTATGCGCATATTAGTTGCACGCATGACGGAAAACTCTTTTGTTGCAAATATCTTTATTTTATTCTCATCTTGATCTACGCTCTTTATATTTAGACAAAAAAAAAAAATCAGCTAAATTATAAGTTAATAGTAATATTATTGGTAAAGCATCCTTGAGTATCTGCATATATTATAAAAATCCCTTTTAATTAATTTGATTATCTTTTCTTGATTATTATTTTTTGCCCACTCCTTGGATATCGGTTACAACTTGTTTTTTTTTTAAAGTTCAGGCATAATTTTTAATTATAACTTTAAATGATATTAAAAAAATAAATTCGATTTTTTTTTGCATTTTTAATCGAATTCTGATCAATCATGTAAATTTCTGCTGGTTTAAATGATATAAAAAATCGAATTCAAAATCTTTTGCATTTTTAATCAAAAGCTAACTATCATGTCAATTTTTACTGGTTCGGATATAACTATTTTGAAGATTGGGAAAGAAAAGATACTACACTACAACAAAATTATTATAATATAATGTCTCCTTTTTAGTGATACTTTCGAAAAATGTCACTATATTAGAGAATATCTTGACGTTTTTATTTAAATGCGTCACTAAAAGTCAAATATCTTAACCCTTTTTTTAAAACATGTCACTGAATTCTTTATTAATAAAAAAGAGTTGATAGATTTTAATGGAAAAAGTGCCACGAAGTTTTTTACTTGGGGATAATTTTTTAACATCGTCACTAATTGATGAAATATGGAGACGATTTTCTAAATAGTTTCACCAAATTTTTTCTTATTTGATGAATTTAAACGAAAATATTTGGTGATGTTGTTTTGATAAGCATCATTAATTGGTAAAATGTAGCGACACAAGCGTCATTGATTGATAAAATATGCCGCACTTTGTTATTAAATTGGTAATATCCCTACCAAATTAGATTTTCGTAGGTACCTTCCCTCCGAAATGATATTTTCGTAGGTAATTTACCTATAGAATATTATTCCGTCGATAATTTTCCTACGAAATAAAATTTCCTTAGGTAATGATGTCTTGTCTTGGTTCTCAACACCTATATTAATTTTTCATGTTAGTAACTTCTTTAATTTCGCATGTATAAAAAAAACTATTTGAAAAACTCAATTTTAAAATAAATTTAACAAATTAGAGTATGAATAATTAAAAACAATTCAGTTTATCTAAAAAAATACTTATTTTTTATAAAAAATATGACTAAACATAATTAATTTTTTTAAAAACTAATTAGCATAATTAAATTAAATCCTACATATTATTAGATATATAAATAGGGCAAGCAAAAGCTATTAGAGTTGACTCCGCCAAAAGAAACCAACTGAACGAAAGCTAATCCCAAAATCCTCCTTCATCTTGTAGATGCCAAACCCAAATCTTGAACTTTCTTCAACTCTAAACGGCGTCGTTTCATCTTCCTCCTGTAACTCGGCCATTGCTCTTCATATTTTTCTTGTCTCTGCTTGTCCTGCTCTCCGCATTTGCTTAGGAAATGAAGGTTTATGCTAGTAATGGAATTAATGAATCAATTTTAGGCTGAAATTAATATTTTTTAAATTTAAATAAAACACGGCAATAAATAAGTAATGAAATAAAATATGGTAATAAATGATTTAAATTAAAATACATTTCAGTAATAAGTAAGAAATTAAAATAAATAGAGAAAATTGATAAAAATAAAAATAAACTAATAATAATAATAATAATAATAATAATAATAATAATAATAATAATAATAATAATAATAATAATATCTTTAGAAACCACCCAGAAGCCTCTGGAAAATGTGCTAAGATCGCAAGGAAAAAAAGAAGAAAAGTAAGAAAAATAGAAGAAAGAGGAGGAGATTGGGATCGGGAAAGGGCTGAAGGCCGAACACGATCAATGGCGACCCCTTAGCCGCCGTCCTCCCTCCATCGCCAGCCACCTCCCATTATTAGTCCGCCATCAACGCCGCCCCTCTCCTCCCTTGTTTTCTTCTCTTTACCGAATGCTTCTTTCCCTCATTTTGGCGACCTACGACGACAACCGGTGAGATTAGCGGTGCCAGTGAGTTCCCTAAGATGAGGCGTTCACCTTGGTACTCTCAGTCCGTTCCCAATCGTCGGCAACGAGCAGATCGAAGAATTGATGTAGCCAGCGGTTCTAGAGCTGATCCCGATCAAATGGCGGAGTGTTGGAGCACGTGACCACCGCCGTTGGATTCATCTCATGGTAGTTGCCTCCAGGTGATTTCGATCCCATGCTGGCGAAGCTCCGGTCAAGTTTAGACGAAGCTCCGACTAGCACAATAATAAACGAAAAATGGGATAAAAACGTATATATTCGTTTTCATAGGTATGTGACTATCAAATTTGCTTTCAAATTTTTTTTAAATTAATTCTGAATTTTGGTTAGGATTTTTATTTTTTTGAATTAAATGACTGGTTCCTGTGTGTTTTAAATTGGTATAATTTATTTGTCATCATATAAAGTTGGTTGAATTGTATTCTTAAATATTGATTTATGGTGGCTGTGTTAATTGTTAATTTTTGATTGTTTGAGAAAGTTAGTTGAAGGATTTAATGTTAAGTTTTCCTATGTACATATTTAACTGGAGCTAATTGATGGTATAAAAGGCAAGAAAGTAGGGGTGTTTGGAAGTTGGAAGTTGACAGAAAAACTGTTTTGGGTTTAAGTAGGAATTATGAGAAAAGAAAAACATTTAAAGATAAAATGGAGTTAATTTTTGCAGGGATGGTAATGTGGTCACTGATTAATTGTTAATTTTTGAAAATTTTGTTAGCAAATGGTTGATTAATGCAATAGTAAATGCACAATTCAAGATGGTATGTTCTATTTCCTAAAAATGTCTGTTTTTGTTTTCCAATCGATTAATTATTTAAATAACTTTGATTTTATTATCTTGTAATTTAGTTATCATTAATTCAATTTTTATTAGGTGAAAACCACACTTGAATTTGTCCTCTATTATGAATGTCTAGAAAATAAAATTTTCTTGCCTTGCCCTTGCTATATAAAAGCATGAAAATATTATGTGAATGTGCCAGGAATGATAGATTGTGAATGTGTTTTGATATTTTGATTCTTTGGTATCAAATATGCAATTTGTTAATGGTTTGAAGTATTTCGACCAATGGAGATGCTTAATGCAATAGAGTTGAGGTCTATTTATTTAAAGATTGGATATCCAGCTAATGGTATTTTGTTTATGATGCATATTTTTTACTTGGTAGGGTTTGGCTTGTTCTGCATAGTCTCTTCTTAGCTTGTGGATCCTTCAAGTTAGACATGAAACTCCATGGAGACTTGTTATTCTACTTAAGTTAATGGTGTTTGTGATAGGCAGCTTATCACAACACAATTATTTTCTGTTTATCTGAGTTGGGTTTGTAACTTTTGTGCAAAAAGTTTACATGTACTTCGGGGGGCATAAATGAGAGCAGACCATTTTGAGGTTTGATCCCAATTCAATTTTAAGATTGTTTTGAGTATATTCTTATTCTATATTCCTATGATGATTGTTCCAGTTACACAGATGGATCAATGCTTATATTGTATTTTAGGAATTAATCTATTTAGTTTTAATATGAATCTTCATATTGTTTTTTCATATTTGTTCCTATTATTTTGTAATATTGTATCTGTAAAGCCTAAGCTAGATAATACAAACACACACTCACTTATATGTATTGTTATCGAATTATCAGATAATTATTAAAAATAATAATATTTTTAGTGACGGATAATTCTGTCGTGAATATTTTTAGGAGGCAAATTTACTGACGGAAATATACTTACCGTCGCTAAATTTACCTATGGAACATACCATTCCGTCGAAAATTTGCCTACTAAATACTTATTTTCGTCGTTAAATTTACTGATGGAAAATATAATTCCATCGGTAAATATCGCAATTGACGATAATTTTTTCGATTTGCATCTCCTAATGTAATTAACGATGGATAATATTTTTCGTCAAGAAAGGTACCTGCAACCGATTCTCCTACGACTTTTTCCATCGGTAAATTTGATTCCCTACAAAAATTCACCCAATTCTATCAGCATTTTCCGTCCGAAATTGAAATTTTTCTTGTAGTGAATATATAAGAATATAAAATAATTATAAAAAATAAAATAAAATAATCATATAAAAATTAATTAATAATTATAAATACAATTACATCATGATACATTTATATAATCCAATTAAATATAAAAATATATTAATATTTACATTACATTACTAATGCAATCAAATATAATAATAATTTTATTTCATTATATTATATTTTTTAATTTATTATATTACAATTGATTAAATCATATCAAACATATCCTTTGTACATAAGCATAACCAGCACTCTTATAAATTTAGTGACGCTCTTAAAATAACGTCATTAAATCGTTCTATCTTTCAATGCTTTTTTAACACACGTCGTTAACTTATAATTATATGTATTGTGTTTATTTAAGTTAAATATTGACGGGTCATATTCTCTTTAAGCACCATTTTGAAAATCATGTCTCATAACCAAAGATCCCATTTGATAAATGAGTTGATTTACTGGGTATTGGGTTTTGGTGGTATACTTCACCGACCGACATCAAGCATCGCTACATTTTGGATTATAGCCTATCCCTTAGCCCACTTCCCTATTTCTTTCTTTCTCTTGTTTTAATTGAAATTAAGAAAAATTGGTTTCTTTTCCATAAGCTCATGCATTATATGCGAACATGCACATGGATAGATAAAAGCAAATTAATTTTTTATAAAGAATTATTAATTAGATCCATATATTTTAGAAATTAAAAAACATACCAATCTCCAATAATGTATTATGCTAGCAAAATTAATTTTTATTCAATTTTTAAAATTTTAAAATTTTTTATATTAAAATTATTTTAGAAAATAAAGCATCTTCTAACTATGATTAGAGTTTAAGTATATTAATTCCATTTAAGAGAGACTGCATATTGATAACCGAACTGGTAGACTGGACTCCCTCGAGCAGTCCGGTACTCAGGTCATTTGGTTATTCCTGATCCGAACTAATACTGCGGTATCATTTAAAGAGTCATGCTTGGATAAGGACTCGTAAGTTACCTGAAGAGGGTAGAACACTTATTCTAAAAATCTAGCTCGATTTTTTGATCAAACTATATATCTTCCTTAATAGAAATCCTAGACACTAAGAATCCTAACTAAAATAGGACCCTTATCTGTATAAATAAGCAGGGTATCAGGTATTTTTCTCTTTCTTGGTCAATTTAACTCTAAAACATATCTCTAAAAGCTTTTACTGACTTGATCATTGGAGATTCCCTTAGTCGAAAATCTCGTCGGAGTTTTTTTATTTTCAGGTACCTTGGAAGTTGTCAAGGATGTTGTCATTCAAGTCGAACCTGGATAACAATCCAGTAAAACTGAATTGTTATCATTTGGTACGGTGAGCATGAAATTCATCCCCAAAAACCATGGGTCCTCAAGATCAAGACACTTTAAACACCTAAATTGGGAACAACTAAAGCTCTCTCCAGCCTTTTCCCTCTTTGCCTTCATTTTTTTTGCCCAAGGACTATTTGCTTGCTCTCTTCATAACCACAAAATAAGAACATAATGAGAAAAAATTAAATTTTATTTTAACATAACAGAACGTGATTACCTCATTTATTCCTTCGATCTACTCAGCGAGAAAAAGGGTCAAGGAACTTACAGATATCTAGCTTGTTTTTGGAGAGCTCTCTCCACTAATCTAAGGTTTTTTCTTCTTCCTCAGTTAGCAACAAAGGATTGTCATTCCCTTTGATAAATTACCCCTAGGAAGTTCAGATAGAAAAGTTATGCTGGCTTCCCAAGATGAAAAAGTGATCTTTCTAGTTCTTTAATGAGTCCAACTTCCCTAAAAAAAGGACTAATCCAGCTCGAGCCTAGATATAATTATGGTCTTCTATCATTTCTCAGAGTCTAACCCCATGCATCTCTTTGAACAGCCTGACTATAAGATTGATATCATGTTCAACAATCCATATTTGTAGGGCTATTAGAGTAAGCCAAGCATTGGGATAGAGCTAGCTTATGGTGAGGTCATAATACTTCAAAAATGGCACCTCAAATTGGGTTGGAGGAATAGTAACTTTAGCTTGGAAATCGGCCTCATAAAGAATCAACTTTTTCTTATCATTAAGATTGGTGTCTGCTCAGTTGTGAGAGTTTGAATCTAACAAATCACATCGGTTGGATATTCTTAATCTCATCCTCAAATAAGGGAGGTCATCAACTTGGATGGATGAACTAATCTTCAAAACTTAAGGATTAGCTCTCGGTTACCTTTTTTTTGGTCTGGGGTTTATTCTGGATTGGACTTTGGGATACTGGAATTTTTAGGGGGGAACTCTCTAAGGGTACACTATTGGGTTTATTCTGAACTGGAGTTTGAAACATTGGAAGTTCTATTGGTACGCTATCTGAAGATGCATGATTGGCAGAGGTGCTCGATGTGCTATCATTTAAGAGACCCTATGGAATCCTAATATCGCTAGAGCCTACTAATCCATTCATTTTGGCCATAAATAAATGAGGAAACAAAAATATAAGAACATGAAGAAGATCAAAATCACTAACCTGTGAAGATTGAGTAAAGAAAACTGAGAAAGGAGTGAAGAATGCAAGAATGTAGAAGAGTAGGAAAAATAAAGCAAAAATGAAAAAGAAAGTAACATTACAACATCAAAAAAGGTAAAAGAGCGAAAATGAGAAAAGATTTTATAGGAAATTGGTGCCATCTAATGGATAACATGTGTTCAGACTGGATGGAGTTGGTTTTATAGCCTAGAGGCATTAATGCTTATGTACAGGAAATGAGGTGTTGCAAAGCACAACTATTGCAGTTGCAAGAAATGAGAGAACTTAATTGCAAACAGTTATTGCTGCAGAGATTAAAGAAATTCCTTATTTTAAGTAGGTATTAGACTTGTGGACATCCTAGCAATTGAAATGTCTCTACGACATAAATGTCTTGTACTTCGAGGGGGAGTTATGATAACCAAACTAGTAGACTGAGCTCTATTGAGCAGCCCGATACTTAAGTAATTTAGTTATCCTGGATCCGAGCTAATGCCCTAATGGTGTCGTTTTAAGGAGTCATGCTTGGACTAGGATTCGCAAGTTACCTGAAGAGGGTAGAATGCTTATTCTAGAAATCTAGCTTAGTTTTCTAATCAAACTATACATCTTTTTGAATAGAAATTCTATAGACACCAGGAATCCCAACTAAAATAGAACTTTTATCCCTATAAATAAGTAGGCTATCAGGTATTTTTCTCTCTTTTAATCAATTTAACTTTAAAACATATCTTTAAAAGCTTTTACTGACTTGACCATCAAAGATTCCACTTTATCGAAAACCCTACCAGAGTTCTTTATTTTTAGGTACCTTAGAAGTCATAAAGTATATTGTCATTCAAGTCAGACCTAGGTAACAATCCAATAAAATCAAATTGTTATCATTTGGTATGATGAGCGTGGAATTCATCCCCAAAAAACATGGATCCTCATGATCAAAACACTTTAAACATGTAGACTAGGAACAATCGAAGCACTACACCACACCTCTATATTGACCTATTTTTCCAACCCTGGAATCCACTTCCCTAGGTGCCTCTACCAACCTCCCAATCGCTAATCTACCTCTTACAACCTCCATAATTTCTATACTTGGCCTTACCCTATAGCTTACCCAAGCCCTTCCTATAACATTATCAAATCTAGTAGGGTAGGCACCACCCGGGCCATCACCTCAAATTGCTGCCATAACAAATGCAACGCCAAATATTGAAACTCAAAACTTAATACCCCTGCCACTAGCCCCATTGCCCATAATCACTTTGATAATGGATGAGTTCGAGAGATTTTTTGAAGAAAGATTGTTGAAGCATCAGAATCACAACACTTTGCAGTATCAGGGAAGTTTTCACTCTCTTCTATCCAGAGCCATACTCTCAGCTCCTTTTTTAAATGTAAAGTTACCTAATTTATGAGGTATAATGGAAGTACAAAACTTCGAGCACATTTGGATTAGTTCCATCACAACATGTTAATTTATACAACAAAGGATGTTGCCCTTTGCAAAGTTTTTCTGCAAACCTTGATAGTGTTTGCCTAGATATGGTTCAAAAACCTGCCAGAGCATTCAATAGATAACTTTCAACAATTTAGTGACATATTTATGGTAAAGTTTGTAGTCGCTATCCGACTAACTAAAATTTTAGTTGACCTGCATTAGGTCATCTAGGAGAAGGGAGAGCCTCTGTGTAGTTATGTAGAAAGATTTAATATGATAGGCATGGACATTCAAAATATGAATCTGGAGGTTGCCATAAATGCGCTTAGTAGGAATACAAAGTGTCAGGATTTTAGTGATTCTTTGAGCAAGAAGCCCTCATTTGACTTTCCAAACTTATGACTCGAGTTCACAAATACATCCAAATGGATAAAGCTCGACGGTTGAAGTATTACACACAAGCAAGAGAGGATAATGAAAGTTCTCGGGGGACAAATTAGGATAGATGTAGTTCAAGAAGGGGTAACTTTCGAGCTATGAATGGGTCAACTAGAGCATATATGTTTTTAAAGTTATACTTAAATAGTCAAAGTGAAGAGCAGTTCACCAAGTTAAATGCTTTCCTTACAAAAATATTATTGTAGATCCCATGACTCAAGGTAGCCTAAATTAGGATTATTCGATGATGAGAAAATATTGTATTATTGATAATAGGTTCGGATCTCAAAGCTCAGATTATAAATCTCTTATTTTTTTCTCAAAGATTTTCATGATTTTCTCAAATATTTTCAAGTGTTTTAATAAAAATTGCATAAAAACCTTATTTTGGACTTTCAGAGGTGGCAGATGGCTATTTTGGGAAATTTCAGGTTTAAATTTGTGGGTTCCTCTTTCCTGTACAGGCCAAACCAGAGGTATTTTGGAAAATTCTAAGTTTAAAGCTAAAGGATGACCACCCCTTATCGAGGAACGTCGTGCATGGCTCAAAACCCAAGTTTTTCATATAATTAGATTTCAAAAGAGGAATATATATTTTAAATGGGATTTGGTCCAAATTTTAGAAGGATTTTATCTCCAGATTTGGGAGGTTTGAGTTGGAATCAACTCAAACTCTTACCTAGGTATAAAACCTTAAAATCTAGGATTTCTAAAGGAGGAAAAATCACTTTTACAGAGCCATCTTAGGGAAAAAGAAAACTAAATTTCTTTCTTTCTCTAAGTTCTTGCTATAACAATCCTTTTATTGAAACACACACATATACAACGAATTTCATTACTTTTTTTTTGAAAATGGTGATCACAGAGTAGAGATCTGGAGTACAAGAGTTACAGAGTCAAAATATCTCTTCAGAGTAATATTCGAGGCTCATTCTTACTTTCTCTCTCTACAATCCATTTTGCATAATTGTATGATTATTTGATACGGATTAATGTCTTAATTGTTGTATCTAAGTGAGATGCATATTTAAATCAAAATATGATGTGATTATGGATTGTTAAGCATGTTAGATGCATGACTAGGTTTTAAATTCCTTCATATTTGTTATGTCTCAAGCTTTATTTCTTTCCTTCTAATTATGTAAATATGTGATTTTAACATATTTTTGAGTATGATTTGATGTTTTACTATGATTTTGGCATGATTATAACTCTATAAATGCATGTTTAGAGTTAAAGAATGCTTTGCGTGTTTTTTTTATGTTATTTGCCATGAAATCCTGCACTTTTGCTCTATCCAAAGGTGATGGATGGGAAGACGACTCGATGAACGGCCGTCTATCATCCAACAAATGGGACATCTTGAGCTCCGCTCCTCGTCCCATCCCTTGCCTGGTTCTGGATGTCTATGTTTGTGTTCTTTGGTATTTTTGATGTATTTCATGCATCTTATGTGATTTTTATGCTTTTTATTCATTTTCTATCACATTTGTACATTATTTGATGTGATTTAGACTATGTATAATGTGGTTCTATACTTGATTTCATTCTGCTTGTATAATTAAATTTATGATGATTTTTGTTACTTTTATTTATTAATACTAATTCATTTATTTTGTGTGTGGCTTTTTTCGAGTACTTAACACCTTGCCTTTGGAGGATTTTATGGAGTTTTTTGCATTAGAAATTGTGCTCTCGATTGGATGACCATCCTGGTTATTCCATTTTTTCGTCCATTATTTCATTTATTTTTAGTCTATTTGTATTGTTTATGTTTATTTTTCTTATTATTCGTTTATTTGATATTTTATTTCGGATGTATTTCTTTGGGGATGTAATAATTAGTAAAAAAAGGTTTTTTTGAGCACGTTGAAAGGGAAAAGGCATTTAAAGTATTTTATATTAATTAATTGGGTTTCCTTTAAAACTTGGATCAATATTCAATTTTTCATCCAAAGCCAAGTAAAAGGATAAAAGGAAGATTTTTGTAAATATACATGAGGGAGCCAATGCTCTCAAACCTATTTTGTATCCCGATTTATGTATATGTATTATTTATTCTTTTTACTATTGTAGGATGATTTACCTCTATAATAATTTAAGTAGGTTTTTTATTTTGAGTATTTATTTACTATTTTTTGTTATGATTGGGATGCTTATTTAATTCTATCGCTTGCATTGTATGAGAGAGGGGAGTGGATTAATTTTAAAACTCAATTATGAAACAACACAAAATCAAGTCACCTAATAAGAGTGATGTTCCAAATATCAATCTCTATTTGGGTATCAAAATAAGGTCGAAAATCATTTTTCAATATTTTGTTGGATGGCAACTTCATGACACCAGCCTCTTTGAGCCCACTAGTAGATATCTTTATGGATTGACTATCAATAATAATTTGTATTTAACCCTTTTTATTATGAAATGGCCAATTTATGATTAAAAATGAGCCTCATTCAATCTTAAATCCTCAAAATGGGCTCCCAAAAGTGAACCTAGAAATGAACGGCAGCTCCGATATGCATCACACTTATCTTGGATGAAGAAGAAGGATCAAGTCACTTAGCTAAAACCTATAAAGGAGGATCTAAATAAGGATTATAGCTTTTACTATACTTTCCACAAGCATAAGCAATATAAGATCAATGATTGCAGATAACTCAAAAAAGAGATAGAGTATCAAATTAAGAAAGGCAGACTCGAGCAGTTCATTAAGGGTGATAAGGGTGATGATTGGCGATTACCACCTTAACAGTCAGATAAAAGGGAAAGAAACAATAGTAAGAAGGCCCTAGCAGGAGTATTCCATGTCATTGTAGGAGGGAAACATTATGATGTGTTCGGCAACTATAAGAAGTGCAAAGCTAAAGAAGTTTTATCATTCGAAACAAGTTCATTTGTGTCAATAGATGCCATTTAATTTTCATCAAAGGATGGAAACACGTTCAGTTACCACACAATAATACACTGGTAGTTGAAGCAATGATTGGAGATTACTTGGTGTAAAGAATTTTGGTTGACACAAAGAGTGCGGTCAATTTATTCATCTTGTAAGCCTTCAAAGCTTTGAGGATGTCAAGCCTATTGGAGGAATTTATTGTGCCATTGATTGGTATTTCGGGCTAGCCCATTAAATTTAAAGGTTCAATCAACTTAGTCTTACAGCTCAAAGATGACTCAGTAGTTAGGTTCTACACAACATGTTTTATGGTGGTAAAAATTTCACTATCTTATAATGCAATTTTTGGTTGGAATCTTTTGGCTATAGTGGATGCTTACATTTCTATGAAAAAATTGATCCTTAAGATTCTCTTCCTGCAAGGAACGACAATACTTTAAGGAAACCAAATAGTTGCTTCAAAAACATACGTCATTATGCTGAAGGAGAAAAATCAAGCACTGTCAAAAGATATGTTAAATGTTTCCACTGACTTAGCTCGAAAGGCAGAACTAGTGGATCATTACAAGAAGTGGAGATATTGACAGGAAAAGTCATGAAGATAGCTTCAGAAAGAATTGGTTCAGATATAAAGTCACTACTAACAATTTTGTCATCCTATGCAGATGTGTTTGCCTGGCAACCTTCAGATATTATAAGTACTTCTCCTGAGGTCGTGTCTCACTCATTGAGTATTAACCTAGTTTGTAAGCCAGTCAAGCAAAAAAAATGCAATCATGCACCCCAGCGATAGTTGACGGTAAATGAAGAAATTGATACTTTATTGAAAAATGGGTTCATCAAAGAAGTGTTTTAACTGGACTGGTTATCCAATATAGTACTTATGAATAAGTCCGATGGAAAATGGAGAATGTGCATCGACTTTATTGACCTCAACAAATCATATCTTAAGGATAGTTACTCATTGTCGAATATTAACCTGTTAGTGGACTCAACAGTCGATTTTGAAGAATACGCCTTCTTATATGCCTCAGCTGGTTGCCATCAGATCCCCATGAACTCGAAAGACAAGGAAAAAATAGCATTCATCACTCATAAGGTAACTTACTACTACAAAGTAATGCCATTTGGCCTTAAGAATGTTGATGCAACTTATCAGAGGTTGATGAACAAGTTATTCATTGATTAGATAAGTCAGAACATGGAAGTCTACATGAATGATATGATTGTCGAGAAAAACTTTGGCAGACTTACCAAAAGAACTTGGAAAGACATTTTCAACTCTCAGAAAGTTTGGTCTCCATCTAAATTCAGAGAAATGCGCTTTTGGAGTTTGATCTAGCAATTTCTTGGGTTTTGTAATCTTCAAGAGGAGAATAGAA
This sequence comes from Excoecaria agallocha, assembly GCA_037975025.1. NCBI lineage: Eukaryota > Viridiplantae > Streptophyta > Magnoliopsida > Malpighiales > Euphorbiaceae > Excoecaria > Excoecaria agallocha. Next base: position 11,789,482 of record CM075817.1, on the reverse strand, counting down.
GATAATCCGACCAAAATTAAGGCCATACTAAAGATGGAGCCACCGAAGTCAATTAGAAAAGTTCAGATGTTGAATGGAAAAATTATAACGCTTGGAAGATTGATTTCCTATTTAGCTAAATGATGCTCACCATTTTACAAGACATTAAAAAATTTAAAGAACTTTGAATAGACTTCAAAGTGCCAGTTAGCATTTGAAGCCCTTAAACAATTCCTTAGCTTTCCTCCTTTACTCAGCTGACCATAGTTGTGTGAAATATTTTTTCTATACTTGTCGATTTTTGAAGGGGCCATCAATTAGTTTTGGTTAGAAAAGAAATAACTCAACAGTTTTCTATCTATTACAATTGCAAAGTTCTCCAAGGAACTGAGCTAAAATACCCGATACTTGAGCAATTGACTTTATCCTTAGTCACTTCGGCTATAAAGTTGTGCCATTACTTTCAAGCACATATGGTAGTTGTTCGAACTAACACGTGTCTCAAGAAAGTGATGTGGAGACCAGAAGCTTCGGGGAGAATAACCGAATGAGCAGCTTGTCGAGGCAAGTTTGATGTTTGATATGATCCTTGGTTGATGACGAAGGCTCAGGTTTTACCGGATTTTATAGCTGAACTACATGCTCCTTTCACCGAGCCAGGTAATATATCCTAAAATTTATATATAGATGGACCGGTGTCCTCGGAAGGAGCTAGAGTTGGAATTATTTCATCTAGTCCTGGCAGGATTTCTATTCAAGGAACGGCTAGGATATCTTTGCCGGCATCCAACAATGTCATTGAGTATGAAACACTATGTTTCAAATTACAGCTAGCCCTTAAGGTAAAACCATACTCTTTACTTATTCATTCGGACTCACAGTAAGTTGTCAGCCAACTGCTTGTAAGGTTTAAAGCTAAGAAACAAACAATGGTAAGGTATTGAGATCCCGTATCAACTTTACTGTCTCAACTTGAAAGAGGTGGATGGTTGTGGGCCATTGGGTAGATACCTCGAGAAGAAAACAAATGAGCTGATTTTTTAGCTAGATAGACATAATTTGGGTTGTTATTGCTTAACCATCCTATGAAACTTATTTAGTACAGCTCAACAAGCAGATAGACGGATGGCGGTTGTCGATCTACAAGTTCTTAGATACAGGTGCTCTTTTAGAAGATCAAATTGAGGCTAGAAAGATTGTTCGGTGATCTAGCATTTATGCTATTTTGGATGGAAAGCTGTAAAGGTCTTATTCGCATCTTTGGTCATTATGCTTGAGTTCGAAAGAGGGCAATTATATCTTTAGGAAAATCCATGAAGGTATCTGCGTTGCACATGAGGGGATTCAAATAATAGCTCGGAAAGCATTGCTATAGGAGTATTACTGGCCAAAGACTGAAGATAATGCGAAAGAGTTGGTGCAAAAATGTGATAAATGCCAATGGTTTGGAAAAATTATTCACCGGGGCTATTTTAACACACGTAGTTAACTTATAATTATATGTATAGTGTTTATAACTGAAAATTTTTCCATGAAATCATTTCTCATTACTGAAAATCCCACTTGATAAATGAATTGATTTATTAGGTATTGGCTTTTGTTGGTATATTTCACCCACCGACATCAAGCATGGTTGCATTTTGGATTATAGCCTGTCCCTCAGCCCACTTCCCTATTTCTTTCTTTCCCTTGTTTCAATTGAACTTAAGAAAAATTGGTTGCTTTTCCGTAAGCCCGTGCATTATATGTGTGCACATGGATAGATAAAAGTAAAATAAATTTTTAATTAATTTTTTATAAAGAATTATTAATTAGATCCATATATTTTAGATTTAAAAACATACCAATCTCCAATAATGTATTATGCTAGCAAAATTAATTTTTGATTTGATTATTAAACTTTTAAAATTTTTATATTAAATTTATTTTAGAAAAATAAAGCATCTTCTAACTGTGATTAGACTATAAAAATATTAATTTCATTGAAAAGAGATTGCGTATTATCTGATATTAAAATATAAAAAATTAATTAGTAATTTTATAGAGTTATTTAATATAAAAAGTTTAAAAATTTAAAAATTAAAGAATATATTTTACGGTAGATAACAGTAGGGATGAGCATGAACCGATTAACAGGATCATGATAAAAAAAAGTAACTAATCTATTAATATCGATTTTTTAAAATCACTAATTATTAACCAATCCATTACATTTGATTCACCAGTCCCTCAATTTCGTTTTTTTGATTTGATTTATCAATATTTTTGGGTTAATCATTAAAATTTATAACATTAAATTATATAAAAAAGGTAAAATTCAATTCAATATTAAATATTCAAAGCAATTCAAAATAAAAATCATGAAATAAACATAATTTACTAGTCAAAATTCATATTCAACAAATTAATAGCTAGTATTATAAAATAGATTTGATATTTATTAAAAATTAACATGTTTGATTTTAAATCATATAAAATTTTGAATAATATTAAATGTTAAAATATAAATTTTAAAATATAAAAAATATAATTAAATATTATTACATAAAATATAAATACCAATATACGATTAAAAAATATATATAAAAAAGTTAATCAATTACTACACTTAAATATTATTATATTCACCAGGGCTATTTTAACACACGTCGTTAACTTATAATTATATGTATAGTGTTTATAACTGAAAATTTTTCCATGAAATCATTTCTCATAACTGAAAATCCCACTTGATAAATGAATTGATTTATTAGGTATTGGCCTTTGTTGGTATATTTCACCCACCGACATCAAGCATGGTTGCATTTTGGATTATAGCCTGTCCCTCAGCCCACTTCCCTATTTCTTCTTTCCCTTGTTTCAATTGAACTTAAGAAAAATTGGTTGCTTTTCCGTAAGCCCGTGCATTATATGCAAACATGCACATGGATAGATAAAAGTAAAATAAATTTTTAATTAATTTTTTATAAAGAATTATTAATTAGATCCATATATTTTAGATTTAAAAACATACCAATCTCCAATAATGTATTACGCTGGCAAAATTAATTTTTGATTTGATTTTTAAACTTTTAAAATTTTTATATTAAATTTATTTTAGAAAAATAAAGCATCTTCTAACTGTGATTAGAGTATAAAAATATTAATTTCATTGAAAAGCGATTGCGTATTATCTGATATTAAAATATAAAAAATTAATTAGTAATTTTATAGAGTTATTTAATATAAAAAGTTTAAAAATTTAAAAATTAAAGAATATGTTTTACGGTAGATAACAGTAGGGATGAGCATGGATCGATTAACAGGCTCATGATAAAAAAAAGTAACTAGTCTATTAATATTAATTTTTTAAAATCACTAATTATTAACCAATCTATTACATTTGGTTCACCAGTCCCTCAATTTCGTTTTTTTGATTTGATTTATCAATATTTTTGGGTTAACCATTAAAATTTATAACATTAAATTATATAAAAAGGTAAAATTCAATTCAATATCAAATATTCAAAGCAATTCAAAATAAAAATAATGAAATAAACATAATTTACTAGTCAAAATTCATGTTCAACAAATTAATAGCTAGTATTATAAAATAGATTTGATATTTGTTGAAAATTAACATATTTGATTCTAAGTCATATAAAATTTTGAATAATATTAAATGTTAAAATATAAATTCTAAAATATAAAAAATATAATTAAATATTATTACGTAAAATATGAATACCAATATACGATTAAAAAATATATATAAAAAAGTTAATCAATTACTACATTTAAATATTATTATATAATTAAAGAGAATAACATAATATAAATTTAGTTTAAAATATTATATAAATTTTATAGAAAAATATAAAAACTAACATATAACAATAAATATATAATTTAAATATATTTTAAAGTATTATTTTAGGTAAGTTTTAGAGAGAAATAAAATTTTTTAAGGTATAAAAATAAACATGGAAAAAAAGTATATATATATACCGTTGCACGCCCCTATAACTGTTAGTTTATTGTTAATCGATATATATATATATATATATATATATATATATATATATATATATATATATATATATATATTCAATAGCTGAACCGAACTGAAATAATAAAAATTGTTAATCGATATATATATATATATATATATTCAATAGCTGAACCGAACTGAAATAATAAAAAATCGATCTTTCGAAAATTTAGCCAACCAAACCAAAATGAACTAATGAAATAACCGAATAGCAACCGAACTGAAATTTTCTATTATTTTGGTTCGGTTAACCAAAAGCAGAAAATTAAAAATATATATTTTTAAAAATAAAAAATTGTGTCTAAAAATTATACAAAATTACAAATCATAATATGCTAAAGTAAAAACATTCAAATTATATAAAATACAAATTTAAATTAAAGATACAATCTCAAAATACATAATAAATAATACAACAAAAATGTTGAATAAATTTTTTCATTCCATCGACCTTCAATCAAATCATCAAAATTTTAAATTATCAACTAAAAATAGATATTAATAATTGATAAATTTACTCATATAATTTGTAACTCAAAATAAAATAATTTACATATACAAAATAATTACCAAATTAAAAAATTCAAAAAATTACCCAATTAAGTAGAACTTTGGCCGGTTTGATTTTTCTACCATTTTCTCTTTTCAAAGCCGAATCAAACCAAAATAACCAAACTTTTTAAAATTTCAAATTGAAACTGAACCAAATTAAAAAATTTAGTCGGTTTGGTTCGATTTTTTGGTTTTAACCGAAGTTCGCTCACCCCTAAACAGTTAACTGGCACTTAAAAACTAAAATTGTAACCATAAATCTAAAATGTAAAATTTAAAAATTATAATTGAATATATTGGATCGATTAACCATAAAAATCAGTTCAATTTCGAATCAATTTTGCGATTAACTATATTTTTTTATTTTTTTCACCTCTATATAAAAAGGTTACCTAATAGGAGAACACCTCTCTAGCAAAGAGAAAGGAAAAAGTGAAAAAAGTGTGTAAATTGTCCCTATAGAATAGAAGAAAAGAATGAGTTTGCAATAGGACTGTGCAAATGGTCGGTTCGATTTTGAACCAAGCCAAATAAATCAAAAACTGAACTTACTAAATTAAAAGAACCGAACCGAAAATCTAAATTTTAGAATCGAAATCGAATTAATTTTGATCGGTTCGGTTAAATCGATTTTGGATCAATATGAGCTTATTTTTTATTGAATTTTTAACCTATATAGGTTCATAAATTAAATTAATTTATATTTAATAAAATAAATTTATTTAAAAAATAAAATAAAAATAATATACATAAATTTATTATATTATGTCTATAATAAATACTAATCAAAATTATATTTAAAAAATATACTACTAAAATAATATTTTAAAAAATACATTAAAAAATCTACAATAAAAAAATTATACATATTTGACATCTGACACAACATTAAAAAAATAAAGAGATTAAGTAATTTAGATTGAAAATACAATTATATATATTTGAAAATACAATAATAAAGAAATTAAGTGATTTCAATTGTGATCTTTACATGAATGTCATTAAAGGAAAACTATTCATGAATATGCCTCATTTTGTTCTTTTTTCACAAAAATACATTTTTTAATTTCTTATTTCAAATCTATCCTTTTTTCTAATCCACTTTTATAGTATATTATAAATATACCCGAGATATATTTATTATACATATTTTCATCAATAATTTAAGATATATTTATGGTATAAGTTACCATAAAAAATTAAATTTTAAAAAACAACATTTTGTTTAACATTAGAAGAGAATATAGCCAAAACACATTATTGAGTAGGGATGAGCAAAAAAAAAAATCAAAATTTTAGTGAACCAAAAATCGATCCGAAATCGAACCATTTTTAGGTTAATCGAACCGAAATTTTAGGTTTATGATTTTTATTTTAAAAATTGACTGTTAACGGATCCAAAAGCAAAACCATATATATATATATATATATATATATATATATATATATATATATATTTTATGAATTATATTTTAAATTTTACACTTATATTTTTCAATATTTATATAATTTATAAATATTATGATATATAATTTTATAAAATATTATTAAAATATATATTTTTATTAAGTAAATATTAAAATTATGTGCATAATTAGCGCTCTACTATTAGTTTTATATTGAATATATTTAATTTTTATAATTAATTATGAAAATTTTATTTTTATTTTGATTATTTTAATGAATATTGTATTTAATTTATATTTTTTATTTCTAAAATATTTTTAACTATTAAAAATAATATTACAAATTGTATAATTTATTAAACTTATATACTAAAATTTTTTAGTGGTTAATCGATAAATCGATCCAAAAAATCAAGTTAAAAATCAAAATCGATATAATGGTTAACCGATATTAATGGACTGATTTAAAAAAATTATTGATGGACCGGTTAATGCTCATCCCTACAATATTAAGTTTTATAACTTTTTTTTACATTAAATATTTAAACCAAAAAAACTCTAATTGAATTCTTTTAATTTTAGTCAAGTGAAATTTCTAGCTGGTAATACTATATATAAATGATGAATTTTTATGTATCACGGGAGATAATTTTTATGATGATTAATTTTGTTACAATTTTTTTATAGTTTGGAATTTAATAAATTAAGGATTTATTTAGTAACTTTTTTTTAGATACTTCAAATATAAGTAATCAAAATATATTATATTATTTATTTAATAAAAAAATACTTTAGATTAATGAATACTGTAGGTTATAATCGATAAATTTGATTTTTTCTATTAATTTTGGAAAAATGTTGATAGAATGAATTTGGTTCGATTGAAGTAAATATGTGATGTCCTGAACTGAAGTGATTCAGGTTTGGTAACAGTTTGTTGAAGCCGAAGACAAGTCATGTCACAGGTGCAATTTAGAATGACATGACATACTACAAAGTTAATGACATATAAATAAATACATATTGTTTCTTACTATTCTTTCATTTCCTTAGTTAAACATTTGGTCCGACACAAACTCTCATTCTCATTTAATGTCTATTAATTGGTGACATTATTGTCATTAATTTTAGCGATACTATATTTAATTATTTATATCCAATTTTGCATTGCTCAATGGAACCTACACAACCTTTGAAAGGAAAATCATATTCTTTTCCCCATAATATTTTATATTTGTAATTTATTAATTCCACTAGACTAAAATTTCCCCATAATATTATTACTTTTTCCATTTCAAAATAATAATTTCATTTTCTTGTTTTATTAGACCTAAAATAAAGTCGATTTTTTTTTTGTTTTATAATTAATTTTTGAATTGTATATAATATCCTCAATTAATAGTTTAAAAATAAACAAAATTTTAATTATTTTATCTGTATTTTCGAAGAAATCTATTCTATCTATTTTAATACTCCATAATACCGTCACCAATGTGTTTTAATACTAATAAAAAATGAAATTAAAGGTCCAAAGTATTCAGCTTCTTTTAGAACTATTTTCAACAGTGAAATTTGTTCGATGGAGAATTTGCCTCCAACATTTATTAAAATTATCAAATGCAAAACAAATTTCAATTTTCAATAAAATTAAGAATTTAAAGAATTTCAACCCTTTATACATGTGCCATTTGTGTTTTCAAAATAAGTTCGAATTGGTGATTGACACAATAAATGAATGGCCAAAATAAGTATAGAATTCTTGTTGTTGAAGATTCAAAAGTAATTAAAGTTGAGAGAGATTAGGTCAAAACAAAACAAATGAGCAAAATGTTTCTATAAGAGGCACAAAGACAAATACCTTAATAAAAAAATTAAAGTAAAAAAATGAGAAAAAATTAAAATAAAAAAATGAGAAAATAAAGGTGAAAAAACTGTGGTTTCAAAATAAAAATTTTAAATTAAAAAAATGAAAAACGAGAAAAAAATTAAAGTAAAAAAGAGAAAAATTTAAAATAAAAAAATGAGAAAACTCTAATGGTTTTAGTAGGTTTTACTAGAAATTCACACCACTTATTCAAGGCTTTAATTCTGATATTTAAATACTGCAATATATATGTATAAAAATTTTGATCGGTTCAATTTTTTCGGTTTCTTGATTTTAAGAATTGAACCGAATCGATTAAATCGATTTTTTCTGTTCAAAATCGAATGAACCAAAAACAGTAATAACGAATTAAACAGACTAAAATTCATTCAGTTGGATTCTTGATTTCGATTCGTTTCTGCACATTTCTAATTTGCAAACGTAGAAAAACAGTGCAAATGCTTTTATTTGGGATGGAAATGGAACGGCAACTAACAAAAAATGGGCACGCCAAATAAAACATGTGCATGTGCCTGCCAAATCGGCGCACACAGTTAGTCTAAATTTATTTAGTTATTTATTTATTTTTGTGTCGAAGATTAATCTGATTATGTCAGGCAACAAGAAATGTGAACCGTTGAACAGTTGAACTAAAAATAAAAACTTACCGGATAACTACCCTTTTTTTTTACTGGATCACTACTCTTCTTATATGTTTTGTAAATCTCATCGTAAAGATTTGCCTTTAATGGGGTAAACCAAAAATATATGGCAATATTAAAATATTATATATTTAGGAATAAAAATGAAACCGAATATTTAGTGCAGTTGTTTTGATAAACTTAATGGGAAATTAGGAGTCGAAAATTAGACACCATTAATTAACAAGTCTAATACAAAAACAATAATGTGAAAATTTGGCTGTATGAGCTAGAGTATATGGGGTTAAATTTTCTATTATAACCGAAATGAATTTTATACTAATTGAACCAGTAATAAAAATTCTCTTACATTACTAATTAAAACCAAATCGATTATAATTTAAAAAAAATTTATTAAACAAAAAAGATACCAATTTAAATGTTTTATTTTTTAAATTTTTTTTAACTATTAATCGGTTATTCAAATAACAGAATAGAATTGATTAAATTAAATTGGTTTCGACTTCGATTAAAACCAAACTATGCTCACCATGTTATGAGTGCAACAAAGACTAATAAAGTAGTAATTAAGAAATAAGAAAATGAATCTCTATTCTTCTGCTAATTTAACTATCTTCTTTCCAATGTTTTGACCTCTAAAAAGAGCAACAAAAGAAGATGGGATGGTTTCCACACCATTTGAGATATCTTCAAGAGTCTGCATCTTGCCGGTCCGAAGATAATCACAGGTAATTGATATGAAATCTGAATAAACATTCATAAAATCATTAGCCAACAATCCTTGAATTTTGATTCTTCTGTAAATAACATCTATCATATCAGGTGCAGCTTTTTTTCCACTGTCTGTATATTCTGAGATCGCTCCACAAACTGCTACTCTACCAAAGATATTCATGTTTTCAATTGCTGCTCTTTGCATTTCTCCCCCACATTGTCAAAATATATGTCTATGCCATCTGGGAAGTACCTGCATTTGTACATTAATCAAATTAAATTTAACCATCAAATTATATTAACCATCAAAGCCACTAACCTTTTGAGTGTTGCTTTCAAATCAGTTTGTTCCTTGTAGTTGAATGCATCATCAAAACCAAGCTTCTCTTTTAGAATTGTTACCTGTTTATTTCAAATCTTCAGATAAGCAAGCACAAATGTTCAATTGTTTTTTTTGCATTTTATCATATAAAACCAAAACCAGACCTTATCTTTAGTTCCGGCACACCCAACCACATAGCAACCCAACAATTTAGCATACTGTCCCACTAAATGACCAACCGAACCAGAAGCAGCTGAGACAAACACTTTCTCCCCTTTCTTGGGTTTGCATACTTCAAAAAAACCACCATAGGCAGTCAGTCCACTAAATCCTGCATCACAGCATCAATTCAATTGTTTTTAACAATTGTCATGCTGGTTTCTTTCAAAGTTGAAATCTTGTACATAAATTTAATGTAATACCAAGAATGCCCACATAGTTTGACGATGGAAATCCCATAGGATCAAATTTCCTTAACATGCCACCAGGTTTCACAACGCTGTATTCTCCCCATGTGATCATCCCAACCACTAACTCATCTTTCTCAAATTCTGGATTACCAGAAGCCACAACTTTTCCTATCCCAAAAGCATCAACACCCTGTCATATCAATTTTCTATTGTTAGTTTTAGCCGAAAAAAAATTCATAAACTGTATAATAAAAATAAAGGGAAAAACAAGAATTACCTGTCCAGGATTAATGGCAGATGCAAAATTAGAATACATTTGTGAAGAACTCTGGCTCTTCATCCTGTTTAGTTGGTAAGGATCTATGGATACATAGAGATTTTTTACAATAACGTCATTAGAGGCAGGCTGGTGAAGGGATAGGGAAATAGTTTGAGAGATGATCTCAAAATCAGTCTCTTTTGGTGCACCATCTATGTTGGTCTTGGGTACTACATACCTGTTGATTACCTCCATTTTGTTATTTTATGATGCTCTCCCTATTTAGCTGACCAGACTTTATAAAGGAGGAGGATAGGGAAACACCTGTCAAAGACAGACAATTCAAGAATCAAAAGTGCTAGAGAAAATTTAAGAGTAGAGATTCTTGATTCAACTATTGCAAAAGACAAAATAAAATAAAGTAATTTGATAGGTTATGACGACCATTGCCGCCCTACTGTCCTAATTAAAAATTTAGATTTGCCACTATTAAGATCCCTTCGGCTTAGTTACCAATAAATTTTCAAGAGAATTTATTGTTCTTTTCTCCTCTTTAGACACCCGGCTAATGAGGCAGACCTACGTGGATATTTGATTATTTTCTAACTTCACCCTTTAAATTTCTTATGTTTTATAGTTTATTCTCTCTTATAAAACACAAAATGTCTTTATCTAAAAAAAAGAGATGGCAGCTGTCATTTTCAATCGGATAATTGAATTTTGCAAGAAAGTGTACCCGATCGAACCAGACGTAAGTACTCCGAAGTTTAAGTTAGTAGCTTTCTAGAGAGAGAGTACTTAGATATAGAATATTAGATATTTAATACCTGAAATCATTGTTTGTTGGGCTATTTATAAGAGATAAGGAGGAATACTTGAGTACTTGGGGCATAATAACTGACAGTTGGAGCAGGTAAATGGCGATGTGATAGGAAGCAGGTGGAAGGTATGAACGCTAGCTTGTATCAGTGGACTGATAGAACGTGTTGTCCCATTAATCCGATTGGATATTATTCCTTCCTATCCTGTCTTCTAGCTCACACTTTGTCTTCCTTGTTAATGGGCTTTGGGCCCTGCCAAGTGCTGTTGGACAGACTTGATTGGGCCTTGAAAAATATTTTTTTCGTAGTTGTCACTTGTCTTCCCTCTGAGTGGTCCGATCGGGTGAATTTTATTTTTTGAGGGAATTTTTTGAATTTTTAGGAGGCACCCACCTGAAGAGATGCCACTACAAGAAAATCTGAAAATAGCAACGGAAATGATTCCGTTGCTAAATTAGCAACGGAAAACCAATTCCGTTGCTATTTAGCAACGGAAAATAATTTCCGTTGCTAAAATTAGTTAAACTTTGTAGATTTAGCAACGGAAAAATTTTTAGTTATCTGTTGCTAAAAGTGGAGGGAATTTTTTGCGCCAAAATTCAGCAACGAAAATTAGCAACGGAATCACTATTCCATTGCTAATTAAGGCACCAATAGATGGCGGAAAAAAATTGGAACGAAAAATAGCAACGGAATATTTTTTCCGTTGCTAATTTAGCAACGGAATTAACTTTCCGTTGCTATTTTAGCAACGGAACATTTTTCGGTTGCTAAATAGCAACCGAATTTATTTCGGTTGCTAAAATAGCAACCGAATTAATTTTCGGTTGCTAAAATAGCAACGAAATTTTTTTCGGTTGCTAAAATAGCAACCGAAATAGAATTCCGTTGCTAAATAGCAACCGAATTTATTTTCGGTTGCTAAAATAGCAACGAAATTTTTTCGGTTGCTAAAATAGCAACCGAAATAGAATTCCGTTGCTAAATAGCAACCGAATTTATTTCGGTTGCTAAAATAGCAACGGAATTTCATTTCCGTTGCTAAATTTTCTATATGAATACATATGGATATGTATATACACACATATACATACATATGCATATGTATATGTATACATACATATGTATATGTATGTATATATATGTGCATATATACACATACATATGCATATACAAATATACATACATACATGCATACATCCATGTATGTATCTATATACATACTTATACATACTTATACATATAAATATGTATTTATGTATATACATATATACATACATACATATTCATATATATATATATCCGTATGTGCTTGTATGTGCATACATACATAATATGGATATGTATGTACATACATATGTATATATATGAATATGTATATATATATATATGTATGTACATATATATACATACATGTACATATGTATGTATGCATAAATACATGTATATGTTTGTGCATATATACACATACATGTACATATGTATGTATGCATAAATACATGTGTATGTATGTGCATATATTAAAATGTGATATAACATTAGTGAATATTATCTTTAAGTTTTTTATTAAAATGTGTTAAATTCTTCTCTTCTAATTATTAAAATGTGATATAACATTAGTGAATATTATCTTTAAGATTTTGATTTTATAATTTAAACTAAAATATATTTTATTAATAAATAAGGAATTAAAGTAAATAAATGTATATAATAAAAAGAAAAGAAGAGAACATATATAGATATTTTGGGGGGAAAGTTTTCTTGAAGTCCCATGAAATGTCTAATATATAAAAAAAAGAGAAGAGAAGAGTGGATCGGGAAAAGAAGCAGGGGAGATCGGAGGAAGGAGCGTCGATTAACGACGCAGGCTACCGGCCCACCGCCGTTCGCTCCAGTTGTTGGCCACTAGCGGAACACCAGTCCGTCTGCTAACGTCGTCACAGTGTCCCCTTTACGTTTGTCGTTCTTCTCTCCATCTGCCTTAGCTTCTTCCCTTTTCTTTGGTGAAGTGAGGCGGCTGACGGAGACACAAATAAGGCCGGTGAGTTCCCCTCAGCGAGGAGTTTCTTTTCGCCATCCTCCTCTCCCTTCCCATCGCCGGTAACGTAGAGATCGGAGAAAGAAAGTCTCCGACGGTTTTTTTTAGATCCTGGCCATGAACGGAGTCCTTTGAGCGCGTGACCACCGCCGGTGGACTCCCCTCAACGTCATCCAACTCCTGGTGGTTTTGGTCTTGCACCGGTGAGGCTCCGGTCACCGGTCCGGCGAAGTTTCGGTGCTTGTCCGGCGAGCACAATAATGGACAAAATTCATGGAGTTTCTACTAAAGATAAGTAATCATCCTTAATTTGAAGGAAAACTAAGGAGCAGTTCCATATTTGAAAAGAAGTCAGAAATAAAATTAAAATTAGTGTTTTTAATGGTTATACATTTAAATTGCTGCTTTGGAAGAATTACAAACTCCCACTCTTGGAATTTTTTTATAAACTGTGTTTTTGTGGTATTGCAGATCAGTAACATTGCCAGTATTTGGTTCATATCCCTCTTTCTTTCAATCTTTGCCACGGGTATTCTGGAAATGAGATGGAGCGGTGTTGGAATCGACGAATGGTGGAGAAATGAACAGTTTTGGGTTATCAAAGTAATCTTTCTTTAATTCTTTTGATGCAAGTGAGTTAATTGATTTTTTTAATTTATCAAAGTAATTAGCTGTTGAGGAGAAAATAATACATGACTTTCTGCTATTCGTTTCTAATTTTTCTGATATTACAGCCTAATTAGTTCAATTTCTAACAGTGTGGAACTGCAGGAATACATATTGACAGCACTGGCAAGCAAGACTGTTGTTTTTGTAACCCATCAAGTTGATTTTTTACCGGCTGCTGATTTAATACTGGTATGAGATTGCTTTTTGCAGTTTACATTTGTGTATTGCTTGTTCAATGGGAAGCCAATCTTTTGGGGGCTGTATGTCTTTCCCTTAAATAGTGCGGGATAGGAGGATGAAAGGATAAATGGGTAAACCAATTTCTTTCATTTTGAACTCAGATTTTCTTTCAATTTTATTTATTTATTTATCATTTCTATCGGGGGTGTGAGTGGAATCCAATGGTGAAAATACAGTGTGTTTCTGTGCTTGGGTCTTAAATGGCAAGTATTAATTAATAGGGAGTTGGGTGAATGGGTAAATGTGATTCGTGGGTCGCCTATCTTATTTATTTATTCATTTTAAATCATTGCAATTTTTTTTCTTGTTATGTATCTGTAAATTTTTAATTTCTTGATTCTATCTGAACGTGAAGGGGGATTGGTGGAAGCTGGTTTTTCTCATCAGATTTCAGAAGCTAATGTCATGCATCTTTATCCATTCTCGCACTATATACAAAAGCAAGAAAAAGGCTTGTGTTTCTCTTTCTTGCTTTCATATTTATCCATTTATTACTATTATTATATCTTATTTCTGCCTGCTCCGATGTAACTTAGCTCATATAAATTGCAACTTGGGTGTTTTTTGTTTTTTTTTATTGCCTCTTATTTCCTTAAACTGACTAGGTAAAATTTTAGTTTTGACTTTGCTTAAGAATTGCACCCATTTTATCATAGTTAGTCATTGATTCTTAATTCAATTTCCAGTAATTAGGGTTTTGTAACTTTTGATTCAGTTGGGTTGAGTTGAGCTTGTACATGAATATCATGGTCCAGGTTTATTAAAAAAATGCATATAAGAGCTGTACTTGGAAGTTGCATTGGATGTATCTGGGCAACAGGGGATCATTTTGTAATTAAAAAAACATTGTAAACATTAAAATATAGAATTCTGTATAACTAGGCTGCTTTTATTTATTTATGTTAGGGAACAATCAAATAATATAAAAGTGATTAGAGAAATGGATAACAATGGTATTCGAAAAGTCAAGTAGTGGAAGTGGCAACTTATTGTATATGCACACAGGCTTTGCCTCAACAGCATTCATAATGTACAATGTGCTGCTGGTGATGGCAGAGCGAGAGGTGGATGCTGTGTCTTTCTTGAAAAAATGTAGTTGTATAGGTGGTTGCTGTATATGTGCTGGTGCAGAATCCATAGTATAAATTGCAATAATGGCAACCGAGCTTTATCATTTGGTAATCATGTTAGGGAAGTAGCCTAGCCTGTATTAGCTAAACTATTAGGATGTCAATAATTTTTTCAGTTTTTTTAAAAGTAACTTATATTAACTCGAATTCAATAAGCCTTAGCTTCGTGATACCCATATTATCATATGATTAGATCTTTGAGATTTTTGAACTTTTTAACGGGCAAATTTAGGTCTAACAAACATTGTATTGTATTTTGGTTTTGCTTAAGATATTTTGATTATGGTTCATGTAACTAGAAGTTTCAGGGTTAAATTAGTAGCTATATAATGTTTGGTCCATGTGACAACTTCTTTTCTTGCAAGGATTATTTTTTATGGCAAATTTGGAAGGCATACACAACATGGATAATTTTTTGGTTTTCTATTTTACACTAAAACAGTGTAATTTGTTGGTTTTATATTTTACACTAAAACAGCAAGCTGTTTTAGTGTAATTTGTTGGTTTTCTATTTTAGTGATGGAATAGCGACGAAAAAACCGTCACAAATTTTTTTATAATAGTTGCTAAATTTAGCAACGGAATTCAACTCGGTTGCTAAATTTAGCAACGGAAAAATTATATCTTTGAATTCGGTTGCTAAATTTAGCAACGGAATTTGAATTCGATTGCTAATTTTGACCAATTTACCAAATGTTAGTTGTTAGATTTAGCAACGGAATTTAGTTTCCGTTGCTAATTTAGCAACAGAATTTGAATTCGGTTGCTAATTTTGACCAATTTACTAAATATTAGTGGTTAGATTTAGCAAAGGAATTTAGTTTCCGTTGCTAATTTAGCAACGGAATTTGAATTCGGTTGCTAAATTTAGCAACGGAATAAACATTTCGTTGCTAAAAATACCAACCGCCGAATTAGCAACCGAAATTTTCGTTGCTAATTTCCGTTGCTAAATTGCAATTTTCTTGTAGTGTGCGTCCGTTCAGTTCAGACAATTATTTTTGTATTTAATGTTGTGCGCGCGCCGAGGACGACACTTTGTTCTCCATAACGTATAATAATGGATTAAAGATACGTGATGGGCATCCCGTGGAGAGGCATTTAGAGTATTCCAGAAGCTTTATGCCTATAAATAGGTAAGTTTAAGACAATTTTTCTTCACTTTTTATCGATCTTTATCGAAATTCTGCCAAAATTTCTTTGCAAGCCTTTTCTTTTTCAAACTTCTTAGCGATTTTTCACTTTTGGATTTCGGAGATTTCTCAGAGTTCCTGCAAGATTATCCAAGTAAGTAAACAATTCTCGTTCCATTACCTTTGATTTTCTCATTCATCTCGTTCTTTGCTTCTCCCTTTTTACAAAAAATGGTGTCTAGCAGCAAAGAATCAATAGATAAGAGCTTCATTGATGAGTACAAAAGTCGCGAACCTCTCACTCATCATTCAAGATTGACAAAGGCAGAAGTGGTCGAGATTTCTGCTCGATATGGTCTCCCATCAGAGGTATTTGTGATGGCCTATCCATCTCCATGGCAATTACAGAGGGACATTTCGGTCGTCAAAATAATGAGTGGTTTATCTATCCACTTTTAAGCTTGGATGTGGGGATAAAACCCCCTTTTAGTGCCCTTGAAACTTCAGTTCTGAGAGCCTATGGGTTAGCCCCAAATTAGATCAATCCGAATGGTTAGAGGTCGCTGGCTTACTTCAGAATATTGTGTAAAATTGAAGGGGTGGCACCAACGTTAGACCTCTTCACATATTTTTTCTATCTCTCAAGCCAAAAGGACGGATTCGATTGCTATTTCACCAGCCGACCGAGGAAGAAACTTTTCACCCTTCCCTCCTCTATGAAAGGGAATAAAGAAAAGTTCTTTCTAATAAGAATTGCTGGTGGGTTCGGAGTTTCACTTGGCCGATCGGAAGGATTGACCCCATTGAGAGACCAAGTAGGTGGATAGGAGATATATAAGAAGGATATCAAAAAATTGACGATGACCGTGGCGAGGAAAGGGGAACACTACACCCATAATTAACTATTAAGCACGATAAATGGGTTTTCTAGCTCTGAGGCTGACATGAACGCAGAATATGAATATTAAAATTGGAGCAAAGAAGAAGTATAAATTGACAATCATGCATCGCATATGCATTTAATAACAAGTTAGGTGAGAAAGGCACTAATCTCGTTTATTTTTATATTGTTACAGCTGCAGATACGATGGCCAGAAGAGATGATATTGCCAAGCAGCTGTTCGATTGGGCAATGTAAAAACGGGTAGCTGAACGGGCTTCCAAGGAGGAGAGGTTGTCGAAAAAGAGAAAAATCTTGCTTGCTTCAAAAGTTTATTCTTCCAAGAATATAACAAGTGCTCCTGTGCCTCATACTACTGTCATTGCTGTAGCCGCTTCAACCCTAGTTGCCTTGATCATCCCTGCTGCTCGTCCCCTTTTAACCATTATGGAAATAACGATGGCTCCTTCAAGCACAAAGGGATAGTTGGGACAACGCCCATTTAAGTGACTATAGCTGAGGGATGAATCTGACGATGAAGAGCCACAACCATCCCTATGCCCTCAGTCATCCACTAAAAAACGAGTGGTGCCAATAGATGAGGCGACGAAAAAAAGGACTGAAGAGGCAGCAAAAAAGAAAGCTACTGAGGTTGTGGCTGCTGTAGATGCCCAAATTGCTGTGAAGAGCAAAGAAACTATCTAGGGTGAGCCCATCTAATGGCCTTCAGGGAGAGCTCTAAAGAGGCGGGCTCCTTCCCTGGATGATATCTTGAAGGAGTGGTTTGGGGAAGATTGGACCATGACCAATAGGGGTGTGCCAAGATTCGTTTGCCAAGGTCTTGCTCAAGAGAGCGATTTCAAGGAAATAAGGGAGCTCAAATTGCTCTCCTGAGAGTTTGGCCTATTTCAGCAGCAAAGCATAGAGGTAATGCTCATATCCTCCTTTCCACTCCTTTTCTCTTTTTTTTTTTCTTACTGACCATCGCTTCCTTTTCTTTCTCTCTCTCTCCCTTCTCTTTTTATTTTAGCTAATAAAAAAGAGCCTGTGTCTGCATGGTATAGCAGCATTTGCTCGCTCAAAATGGGATGACATCGTCCGTCAGAGGAAGGAGGCAAAAACCATTAGTGATGCGGCAAAAAGGGAGGTGGAGGAGCTGAAGAGAGAAATAGGCCAAAAACCCAAGATTTTAAGTCTTAACAGAGCGAGGTGGATCACTTAAAAGGAGACATCATGCATCTTGTAGCGGACAGTGCTCTGTGCAAGCGATTAGAGGAGGAGGCAGCCAGGCTGAGGGATGAGTGCTTGCATTTTTCAGCTGAGTTCACTAAAGCCAATGTAGATAGAGATAAGGCTTTATCAAAGCGTGACCTTTTTCGAGCTGAAAGGGATTTCCTAGAGATTGGTCTAGCATAGAAGGAAGTGGCTTGGGGAGAGAGGATGGCGAAAAAGCTCGATTCCCAGAAAGAAAAACTTATCGATCAGTTGGGTAAGGCCTGAGAAAGGTTGCTAACTCGATTGATCTAAGCAGCCGGGCATCATTTTTTTTGAAGCTGATCTCAATTGGATAGAGGACCTGGGAAGTCTTCCCGATCCTCCTTCCAGTGATGACGAGGGAGAGGCTCTTCAAAAAGGGGCGAGTGAGAGGATAGCAAATGAAGACCCCTCAACATCCCAGCCATGTGCCAGTTTACTGAATGAGCCTGAAGTTATTGCCCCTCTACCAACAGAGCCTACTGCTAAATGAGTCATTGAGTCTTCCCAGCCTTCTGCAGAGATAAAGGTAGAGCCTACTATTTAGCAGACTGTAAAGCTTGATCCAAACAGGGTCCCTGCCATTGTAGAAATCGTAGACATAGAGACTTAGGTTTTTCTTTGTAATAGTTTTCTCCTTCTTTTTGTAACTTGTACAAATTTTTCATATATATAAAAGAGTATGATTTACTTTCAATTGCAACTTCTCTTTTTATAATGAAATAATTTATCATAAAATCGGCTAAACAAAGTACTTTTTGAAATTGAAGGTGCTTTGTAAGCTTTGTAACACCCTGCACCTGGCCAGTTAAAAGACTCGGATACCGGATGTCACACATGGGTTTGGATCTCTTTATGAGGATCAACTCTAAGGTTTGACTACATTTAAAAAGTTTATTAATTTAACATATTATTTATTCTATCAAAATTTCGATAGGATCTTCCTTTATTAATGGCTACTTTCTGTGGAAAAGAATATAAAACATTTCTAAAATTATATAACTACTTTCAGAATCTTAATTAATTGTCATTTCACACGCTATTAATATTACTATACACTTAAATAAAATTTCGGCAGTATGACAGCTTAAAATTTATGCTACTCAAACCTGCAAAAACTTAACTTTACACTCCCAATATCATTCCTCCAACTCCAGAACTTCCATCAATAACACCACACTTCTATAATTTCATCTTAACATAATCACAATCACTCAAGCACAGTTCATTTAAAGCTCATTCATGCAACTCACTGAATTCATATGATATTTAAATTACATGCCTATTTACAACAAATTCTTATAATCCATTACATGGTTTATACATATACTAAAAATTTCTTTATATACAAGTCACATTAACACAATTTATATAATTGGCTTCAACATAGAAACTTAGTTCACCATAATTATAAACATTTACTTATATACATTATTATATAAATAAGAATTGCATCATTAAGATTCAATATACCTATTAAAATGTGCATAATCATAGGAATATAATTTGGTTCGGACTTGAGATATCAATTCTCAAGCTTCCTACGTATCCCATTTAGGGAATCAGAACCACGTAGTTCTCCAATCTCGAGACTCATTATAGTACTTTAAATAAGTAACCATTAAATCTGGTTTAGGCAAGCATATCACATACCACTTTTCAAATACTTATAGATACATAATTATATTATACACATTCCTAATTACACAATATTACTCCAGACTGTGTAACACACAATTAATCACAATACGAATATATGTATTCAATACCAATCATTTTCAATCATCACTTGTTGTAATTAATCATAATTCAAATTAATTGCAATACAAATTCTATAGATTGTTTATTAATATTTGATGAAATACTTACGTCAACATTTATTTCTTTATTTAATTCTAAGCAATTGAAATTTTCATTGGGTTGAACAAATAAAATTTAAACATGGGACTGAGTTCTCGGAAACATACGGCCCATCATTTAATCCTTACATATTTATATGCACTTGTGGACCGAGCTCTCTGAGTCATTCAGCCCACAACTCATTTTAATCACTTTTACCGGAAGAGCTCTCAAAGCCATTCAATTCGGTAATACACATTAAGGCATGATACTTATGGACTGAGCTCTCGGAGCCATCCAGCCCATAGTTTGTAACAGCCCGAATCTCTGCTGCTAGCTGATATTGTCCACTGTGCCACCTATTGCTCCACACGTCTACTTTCGAGATCGTGCCGGAGCTAGGCAACACATGGTTTTGCTTTTGAGGCACCCCACATGTCTGCTTTAGAGACCATACTGGAGCCCCCAAAATGCATCTTCCAGTGCCTCTACATGTCTGCTTTAGAGATCACGCCGGAGCACTAGTCAATATTGTCCTCTTTAAGCGTCACATGTCTGCTTTAGAGATCATGCCGACCCCTCAAGGTTTTGTTTTCATAAATAGGTCTTCTAGTGCCTCCACATGTTTGCTTTAGAGATTATGCCGGAGCACTAGTCAATATTATCCTCTTTAGGCATCACATGTCTGCTTTAGAGATCATGCCGACCCCTCAAGGTTTTGTTTTCATAAACAGGTCTTCCAGTGCCTCCACATGTCTGCTTTAGAGATCATGCCGGAGCACTAGTCAATATTGTCCTCTTTGGGCATCACGTGTCTGCTTTAGAGATCATGCCGACCCCTCAAAGTTTTGTTTTCATAAATACTTTATAGCAATAAATTAGCTTATTACAGTCATAACTTTCCAAAGAAATAGTATGAAGGAATAAGTAATAATAAAACAAAAAGAAACATGTTCTCTTAATTAAATTAAACAGTTTAAGTCTGTTAAACGATCTCATTAAATATCTTAAACTACATAATCTTCCGTTAATTCTAATTTACATATTATAGTCACAATATACATACGATTAGATAAAATGATTAACCATATATCTTAATAGTAGAATATACTAACATATATATATTTATATATACAACCCCTGTCATACTGTAATAATATAACACTTAAAGTTCAATTATATTATGATGATTTCATTAAAAGGTCCTCTCATACATTTTCATTAATTACAATTCCATACCTTTCACATCTCATGTATTTTTAATTCACTAAACACAAAAAAGGTTAACATTATCCTGTAACTAGCTTCTTTAAACACCAATTAATAATAATTACAATTGTCGCATTCCAATATTCAAGGTAATTCAACCACCATTTATATATATAAATATAATATGCTATACAACTTAAAACACATAGCTTATACAAATCGTTCCCAAATCTAACTATTTATGTCACTACAATCATGGTTCTATTTGTTCCAATGAATCAGGCGTATTATTCAACTACTTATTATACATATATATATATAAATAAAAAGCTCAATCTTTGGTCTTGTATACCTAACATAATAATGAGAAAATTACTTCAGGAGATAAATAATTAAATTAAACTAACTATATTATTGAATATTTGTTAAAATTTGTTATTTTTTTGTTATACCTATAGAATCAAGTTTGCTCTTAATCAAAACATTCATTTGTCATACACTCATGTCCTCATTATTACTTTCTAATCATATACTATAAGATAAATAAAACACTTAAATTATTAACCACATATTAAAATTCAAAATTGGATCTTAAATTAGCAATACTCCACCAGTTATTATGTTAATTCTAATAGAATCTTACTACTACCAACATTTAATTCAAAGAATTACAATTTCCTTAACAAGTTTCAAGGTTAACTCAATAAAATTTACAAGGACAATTTTGGTGATTACTTACCAATTGGAGTCAATTTTTTTGCATTCTAACCTCTTTCCATTGGTCCCTGTGCTTGCCGGAGTTTCACCGAAGCTTTGCCGGAGTTTCGTCGGCACGAGACCAAAATCATCTGGAGGTAGCCGGCATTGAGAGGAGACCCACGGAGGTGGTCACGCGCTCCAAAGCATCACTGTTCGATTGGGATCTACTCAAACTAACTATATTATTTTTGGGATCTACTTCAAGAACCACCAATGTTCATTTCGTTTCCCGATCTGTCCCTCTTTAGCGATTGGGGACGATCAGACAGTACCGGAGTCTGTGCCTCATCCCAAAGGACTCGTCGGTGCTGGCCATCTAGTCGATAGCCGCCTTGTCTCACCAAAAAAGAGGAGCAGGAGGAGTAGCTACGGTCACAAGAGAGAGAAGAAAGGGACCAAGCCAACCCGAAGCGGTGACGTGAAGCTAGACGTCGGTGGTGAGAAATGGAGCAGTGGTGGGTGGCGCGCGCTCGGGCTGCCGGCGTAGCAGTGATTGAGCTCTCCCTCCTCCATCTTCCCCTATTCCTTTTTTTTTCTTCTTCCCGTTCTTTTCTTTTTTTTTGCTATTTTTTTTTAATTTTGTACTCTTCCCCGAAAATTCTAGGGACCCCTTAGAATTTGTACCTCACTTACTATTATTATTAACAACTAAATTAATTACTCTATTTTTATTTATTATTATTATTATTATTATTATTATTATTATTATTTGAACCAGTTATTTTATTGGATCGTTTCTAAAATCGGATCGATCCAACCATACTATTCAGGTCTTTATGACTTGGGGCATTATAGCTTTGCAATCGATAACTTGGAACCAGTGACTTAAAACCAGTGATCGATCTTGTTCGATTTGAAGAATATAATTAGTCGATCTGGCGTGAGTCAACTTAAATTTTAGGCGTATGACGTCAAATGTAGTGAATGACTTTTCAATCCTGTATTCACTTAAAGTATTATTCGATCGGGTATTAAGATCGGTTGGTTGAAGGAAAGTTAAGCATAGCGAATGACCTTTCAATCTTGTATTTACTTAAAGTTTTGACCTTTCGATCTTGCAATTTCGTACATCAAGTACCCAGGAGAGATTGTTAACTCAGTTTTTGACCTTCGCATTTTGGGTTCGGGTTGATGTCGAACCTAGAGAATGAGTTAATGGAGATTAAATGGAGACATTTTGCATTTTTGGTTCGAGAATGATATCAAACCTAGCGGATGAACTTAGACTGAAGAAAAGCTTTGGCATTTTGGGCTCTGGATAAGCATCGAGCCTAGCAAGGGAGCTGTACCTATTGAAATTAGACTTGGAGTTAGACAGAGTTTTCAGCTTTCGTATTTTGGGCTTGGGATGGTCATCAAGCCTAATGAATAAACTTTGCTATTTTTAATACAATGATTGGGATGCAACGTCAATTAGAATTAAGCCATTAGCCTTAGAATGACTGAGATAGATACGTCGATTGGGATATAACGTCGATCAAAATAAAATAGATACCTGCAAATAAATATCGAAACTAACAAACAAGTCTTTATAAGCATACCTTTTTCGAAGATGGAAATTAACTTTTTTATTGAATTTAAACTTTTGATACAAGGTTACATATGGTACTTCCTTAGTACTTCAGCGTTCCAGCTTTTGGGGATGTCTGACCCTTCTAAAGTTCTGAGTTGATATGTATTAGAGCCTAAAATCTTAGAGATTTCATAGGACCCTTCCCAATTTGGCATTACCTTCCCGACTCTGGCATTTCCTGTGCCTATGTCTGCCTTTTTGAGCATCAAGTCACCACGTTGAAGGTTATTGGCCTCACTTTTGCATTGTAGTATCGGGCAACCCTCTGTTTATAGGCAGCGATTTTGGCATAGGCGTCCTCCCTCCTTTCTTTTACCAGATCCAGATCTTGGCATCTTTCGTGACTATTCATCTGATCGGAGTAGAATACGAATCGATAAGATAGGAGGTCGATCTTCATAGGTATTGTTGCCTCGGAGCCATAGATAATAGAAAATGGCATTTGGTGAGTGCCAGCTCTCAGGAAAGTCCTATAAGATCATAGGATATTTTGTAATTCTTCAATCCAGTTGCCCTTTGCCTCGCCCAGTTATTTCTTTAGCCCTACCAGAATTATTTGAATGGAGATCTCGATCATCCCATTGCTTTGTGGGTGGGTGACTGAGGTGAACTTGAGGCTGATATTAAGGTCTCAACAAAAGTGTCTGAAGATTGAACTATCGAACTACTTGCCATTATCTATAATAAAAATATTGGGTAAGCCATACCTACAAATGACATCCTTTCAGGTGAAATTTCTGACCCTTTATGCGATGATTGTTGCTAGGGGCTCTGCTTCGATCCATTTGGAGAAAGGGTCGACGACTACGATGAGAAACTTTATTTCTTTTTGCCTTGGGAAAAAGGTCATAGGATGTCCAGGCCCTATTGGTCGAACAGCCTTGCAATCCCGATCGGTTACTGTTCTGCTGTTGGTTGTCTAATGATTCTTTCATGGATCTAGCATTATTGACATCTTTTTTTTTGGGCATCTTTGAAGATAGTTGGCCAATAATATCCGGTTTGGAGTATTTTTCTCGCCATGGCTCTACCAGCTTCATGTGCCCCACAAATGCCTTTATAGATTTCTCTTAAGATGTAGTTTCCTTCCTCCTCCGTCACGCATTTGAGCCAAGGGTGACTAAAAGCTTTTTTGTATAGATCACCATTAATAATATAATAATTTAGAGATTTGCACGATACCTTTCGGGCTTCTACTTTATCTTCGGGTAGCTGCCCTGTTTGTAGGTACTGTTTAATGGAGCTCATCTATGTATCTTGAGTTGGTTCAATTTTTATCATCTCTGGTTCGTCTAAGGAGGAGGTTAGTTGCTCGACAACGATGATGTTTTCCTCTATCATCCCTTGGTCAGAAGCAAACATCTTGGCAAGTCGATTGGCAGCTATAGTTTGATCTCTTGGCACCTTATGTAGGATCTATTCTGATCCAAACTCTTCTAGCATTTTGAATGCAGTCTTGACCTTTGCCTGGTACTGAATCATATTGGTTTCTCTCACTTCAAAGGTGCCTAAGACTCGGCTCGTTGCAAGCTAGGAGTCACTCTTGATGATTATCAAGGATCGACTCCGGTCGGATGGCATGGAGCAGTCTCAGGCCTTACAAAAGTGCCTCATACTCTGCCATATTACTTGAAATTTTAAAGTTGAATTTTATTGCGTACCTTATGACAATGCCCAAGGGGCCTGTTATTACAATATCTGCTCCTTCTCGGGTATCGTTTGCAGCTTCATCCACGATCATTTCCCATTTTACATGTTGGGGATGATCGGTTACTCCTTCACCAGTAAATTCGACAACAAAATCTACCAAAGCTTGAGCCTTTATTGCTTTCCTGGGTTCATACCTCACATCTCATGATTGGAGCTTGATTTTCCATCCCACCATTTTTCCTTCCAAGTTTGGGGTTTGGAGAATTTTTCTGATTGGTTGACCCGAACGGACCACTATTGTGTGCACTTCAAAATAATGCCTTAGCTTTTTCGTGCACATCATGAAGGCAATGATGAGTTGCTCGACCGGATCTTTCTTCAACTCTGGGTCCCTGAACACTTGGCTCACATAGTAAATGGATAGTTGCTGAGTTCCTTCTTCCTTGACCAGGACACCTGCAATAGCTTCTTCAGAAGTCGATAAGTATAAGTATAGATTTTTACCTGGAAGCGGTATACTAAGCAGTGGTGGGTTAGTGAGAAACTTCTTCAATTCATCAAAGGCTTACTGACAGTCGGCTCCCCAACTGAAAGTTTCATTCTTTCTCAACTTCTTGAAGAAGGGGGTGCACCACTTGGGCAAAGAGGAGATGAATCTTCCGAGGGTTGTTATTCTACCATACAATTTCTGAACATCTTTCACACTGCTTAGAGGTTGCTTCTCTAAAATAGCCTTTATTTTATCAGGATTGGCTTCAATACCTCTTTGGGAGACCATAAAGCTTAGGAATTTTCCCGAGGGTACCCTGAAAATGCATTTCTCAGGATTGAGCTTTATTTAGAACTTATTCAAAGTGTTAAAGACCTTCGCTAGATCGGCAGGATGTTCTTCGGGGCTTTTGCTTTTGATGATCATAACATCCATGTAGACTTTCACATTCTGCCTGATCTGATCTTTAAAGATTTTGTTCATCAATCACTGATAAATGGCATTTGCATTCTTTAGTCCGAACGGCATGGCCTTGTAGCAGAAGGTGCCATCATTTGTGATAAAGTTGATCTTTTTCTGATCTAACAACCACATCATAATTTGGTGGTATCTCGTATATGCATCGAGGAGGGAGTAGATGGCATGGCCAGTAGTGGCATCCACCAATTGGTCTATGCTAGGTAGGGGATAGCTGTCTTTCGAACATGCTTTCTTAAGATTTGTGAAGTCTACACACATTCGCAGCTTCCCCGACTTCTTTTTCACCAGAACAAAATTGGCAAGCTATTTTGGGTAGTTAATCTCTCAGATCGTGCCCGCTTTCAATAGTTTGTCCACCTCCTCAGAAATAAATTTCATTCGATCGGGAGCATGCCTTCACAACTTTTGCCTAATTGGCTTATAGGCTGGATCCACATTAAGTTTGTGGGTGACCATATTGGGATTGATTCCAAAGATGTTTTCTGGCTTCCAGGTTAAAGATGCCTGGTTGATCATCAAGACCTATATGACGACCTTCTTGACCTCTGCACTTATGCTGGTGCCTATTTGAATACTATTGCTTTTTGACAGTGTCCTCGCCTTGACCTCTTTCACAGGATTCATTCTCTGCCCCTCTGCCTGCTCAAATTGCTTTAGCCCTGGCTTCACCATTATGACCTCTTTCTGATGCTCGATCATGGTGACATAGACCTCTCTTGATGCCTTCTATTCACCTCTTAGAATGGTGATGCCTTCCCTGGTTAGGATTTTTATTACTATGTACCGGATGCTGGTGATAGCTCCAGTTTAAAAGAGTAAAGGCCTACCAAAAATGGCATTATAGGCAAAAACCATATCAATAACCATAAATGTCACCTTACAGGCATGGGTTAGGGCCTCTTAGCCAAGCTCGATGAATAGCTCAATAGATCCGACCATTAGAACGGTAGCATTGTCTAGTTCGATCAGTGGTGTGGCGTTCGGCTTAAGCTCTTCGCTCGGTAGCCCCATGGTTTTATAAGCTTGGAGAGTGAGCACATTTACAGCACTTTCATTGTCCACCAATATCCTCTTTACATCAAAGTTATTGATTCATGCCCTGACAACGAGAGCATCCTCATGAGGAACATTACTTCTCGTGCATCCTCACTGGATATGGTGACTAGGGCTGGCCACTCAGCTATCTGGGAGATTTAAACACCTTTTCCCTTTCTTTTCCTGGAGAGGTCCTCTTCATAGGATCACCCAACAGTGATTATGTTTATGACCCTAGTGTACGGTCAGTGAGGATCCAAATTCTTTGAATTTCTTTGCTCATCGTCATCATCCGAGGCGAAATCATCCTTCTTAAAATTTGGCTATTTATAGGGATTTTCCCCTCTAGCCGGGCCCACAAATTACTTGAGGCATCCTCTTTGCAAAAGCTGCTCAATTTCTTCTTTAAGTGGGTAACACTCGTCGGTTGTATGACCAACATCTCTGTGAAACTTGCAATACTTGTTATGGTTTCGGGTGGTTTTGCTCCTGTTAAATAGTTTCTTGGGCCAAGTTACCCTTTGATGCTTCTTCTTAATCCATATCAATACCTGTGCTGGATTAGTATTGAGCGGAGTGAAGGTTCGAGTTTGTTGGCCACTGTTATAATCGAACTGAACTCGTCCAGACTCCTTCCTCTTTCCTAGATTTTTAAAGTGGAGGCTCTTTTAGGGCTCCTTGCTATCCGCTCGTATACAGGAGCTCGATTAAACGACCATCCATATGGATGCTGGAGCCTGTCCATAACATTACTCCTTCTTTCCTGGCTGGACCTCAAGGCATCATCCAACTGAATGTGTTGTCTAGCTCTTTACTTTAGGTTGGAAAAGCTAACTGGGGGCCTTATGGTAATTGACTCAAATAGTGGCCGATCAACAGTGCCTCCGGCCAAGGCGATGGATGTAATTTCCACACTTATGTTCCTCACCTCTGATATTGTGGCTTGGAACCTGTTGATGCAGTCTCTAAACTTTCATCAGTTCTTTGGTAGAGATTGCACTCACCGACTTTGGTGCCCATGTCTGCATAATAAATCACGTGACAAATAGCTATTTAAGTTGTCGAAAGGAGGTGATTGATTCCTGGGAGAGCTTGTAGAACCAGTTTAGGGCATCTTTTTCCAAGGTGGTGGGGAAAATCATGTAGGCAATCCTTTTGTCATAAGTGTAAACTTGTAATTTAGTTAGATAT
The DNA here is from genome assembly GCA_037975025.1 of Excoecaria agallocha. Lineage (NCBI taxonomy): Eukaryota > Viridiplantae > Streptophyta > Magnoliopsida > Malpighiales > Euphorbiaceae > Excoecaria > Excoecaria agallocha. The sequence goes on along the minus strand of CM075817.1, from coordinate 11,760,893 downwards.
TCTGCAAGATAAGTGACAGTTAATTTTACCTGTATATTTATCCATTATCACATCTCTCCACTTGGGAGGTAGCTCAGACTCCATGATCTCCTTACAAAATGGGGAGGCTGTGTTTCTGTAGGTGTTCCCCTCAAACGTGCCTTTTTTGGGTCTTGTCAGGCCAAATTTCTTGAGCTTCTGTTTGAACCACTTGTCCTCCCTGCTCATGGCCATTGAGGTGAACTCGTCTCTTTGTCCCTTCATGTGACTGCAATTCGGCATGCACATAAAGGATAGAGCATCTCCAATGGATGAGGTGGAGGATTTACTGAGAATATATGAAGAGTCACTGCTCGAGGACATTATCCCCTTTCCCTTGTCGTACCTGCTTGAGGATATCTCCAATCAAATAATACTCGATATTTAATTCGAGACTAAAGAAATTTGGGATACGCCCATATTTTACGAGATGAGAAATTGGCCCCGATATAAACGAGAATATATCGGAATAGAAAATTATATATATATATATATATATATATATATATTGAATTTGTTCCATATTAGGATTTTTCATAATTAGAAAATTTAATATTATTAGTGGATATTAATATGGGTAGTTACCTAATTTAAATTAGGTAATTGGCATATTAATGATAGATATTATTTCCCATACTTAATTTGTGTAACTGCCAATTTAATTTATACTAATTAAGAAAATTAATATTACCTTAATTGAAGCCCTATATAAGGGCTAAAATTTAGCATTATAGGGAATGCTAGAAAAATCTCTATACCAAAACTCTATCAAATTACTGGCGCACACTTTCTCTCTTTTTCATTGGGGTCTTTAGTTTATGGCATAAGAGTTTTCATCCCGAAGCTTGCATGGAATGGGTGAGAACTAGACCTGTGATGCAAAAAATGGGCGATCTTGACGTTTGTGAATCTGCATTTTGAGAGGTATTTATGCTTACTTATTGTGATATATTGTGTCATATATCTTTCATTGGTATCAAAGATACATTTTTGCATTCCGGCATGTTTATTTTTGGATCTATATTTTTATGAAAATTCAGACATGATTATAGGCTATTTGGTATACATATTGAATTTGTTTTGTATGTGTATTTTTAATTATGGTTTGTATGTATTTTTTTATGTATTTGTTCACCGAAAAAAATAATAATTTAAAAGTTTGTAACTAAAATTTCATGTGGAAATTTTTTATTTTTGACTATACCATTGGATCCAAAGACCCCAAAAATCCCTCTAGAAAAAATCTGGCAGCCTGAAATCATAGGAAAGGTAGTGCATGAATTGCATGTACCACCTGTAACACCCTTACTATAACCAGTACTATACTAATAAGCTAAAAGCCAATTTTTTTCTTACTAATCAAATTCTTTTAGCTTACTATCTTTTTCTTTTAACTTTCTAAGCAACACTCAATCATTCTAAGACGGGTTACCAATGACCTATAACTGTCTAATATACTATTCACTTAATAAAATTTCGATGATATAATGGTTGTTTATTCAACTAACCCTCCTGAAAATTCAGACAATACGCAGCCTCTCAAAGGCACAACAATATACAATTATCATATACATACATTCTTTTTCCATCATCATTAATAATTATGCCTTGCTTAGGTAATGAATGTAAGTTAATGAATAATAATTTAGATAGTTATAAATCGACAAGTTAGTTTATGATTTTGAATAATGGAAGAGTTTTATCAATCAATTGAATTACTTAAGAGTTGAAAAAAATATTTTACATCTTACTGTTTATTTCTGTATAAGAAAAGATTGTTTAGATAGGGTGTTACAGCAACAATGTGCTGGGCATATGCCAAAGGATGCATCCTCAGCACATGCCAGATCTATGCACCGAGTGAGATATCACTCAGCCATATGGGACAATAGGGAACCAATATATGGCCTTATGGTGAAGTGCCACGTGTCAGTTAACGTGGCAATGGAGGCCCACTTGGTGCCACATGGCAACATATGGATCAACTAAATGTTGCCACATGGTGCCAACGTGATAGCCTATGGCACTGACATATGGGTTGGGGTTCTACCATATGGCTTGATGTGTCATACCACGTGGCAGTCTGTGATGCTGATATATGGCATATAGATCCTGTCACGTGACTTAATAAGTCATGCCATGTGGTGACATATGGGCTAATGACTAGCTACCACATGGTAGACTGTGGTCATACCATGTGTCATTTTGTTAGTCTTGTTAGTCCAGTAGGTGCCATATGGCATCCACATGGACCAATAAGGGCCATCACATGTCAGTTGGTCATGCCATATGGTGACACATGGCCTATTAGGGTCATGCCATGTGGCATAGTGCCACAGCTGGCTTATGGCTTCTTTGTCATACATAAAGGCCACTCTCATTGGTGCCTGTGGACACGTGAAGCCTCCTCCGACCACCATTTTTTATCCAGTTTTTTGCAATTTTGATTTTCATAATTTTTTTGATTTTTTGGTGTTTTCTAATTTTTTTTGTTCAACAAAATTATTTTTTATTAATTATTTTATTGAAAAATTTATGAAAATTTAAAGAAAATATGTTTTCTACCTTCTTTAATTTTTAAATTTGTTTGAAAATTAATTATGTGGATTTTATCCTTATATTCGATTGAAATGAGTTTTAATCATTTTTTTTGTACATGAGTGTACTAACAATTTGTATTCTATTATGAGTAATAGATATGATGATGATAAGGACACCTATAGTTCCACATACTCCTCAAGATTTTGCTCTAACCAATGCACGAGTACATGAGGTCTGTAGCATGAGATTTCACACGAAGGCAAGAATTGATGATATTGTGCATTATATGGTCAAAATGCATAGGAATATATAAGACTGTATTTGGGTTGGTAGCCTAAATAGGGGATGGAATTATAAGCTACTTTATGATATCATATGTGAACCATTTAGCTACCATATGGCACTTCAGAGCTTATTTGTTGAGTGCAGAAGTGAAAATTATAAAGATTTTGTTATTTGATTTTTATATAAGGTAGCGAAACGAGGAGTGTTCAGGAGCAACACTCAGTCTAAGATGGTACTTAAGAGTGGGCATATAGTGAATCACCCATGGTTTCATGATTATACACAAGGTGTGCCCTTTCAATTGATGTGTATACTCAGGATGACAATTCCAGTGACTAGGGTAGTGTTGGGTCCATAGGGATCCTAATTTTATTGACATGAGCGTCATAATACTATCTTTATTTGTGTGGACTTTTATGTTAGGAATTATGTTTTCTATTTTTGTTTTGAGATGAGTCATATGTGTTTTATTTTTAGATTTTTAAGATTTTATAATAAATATGTTTATTTTATTTTGGATATTATTATGGCTTATAATTTTTATGATGATTGTGTTTATTTTAATATTATTTTTCATGCAATATTTTATGAGTAGAATAATTGCTTGATTATTAAGTTAAGACTTAATTTTCTTATCACATAATATCAATAATTAAGTTTAAGAACTTAACTTCTAATAAATTAGATTTACTATACATGAAATTATAATCTGTAAGGTTAGATATTAGGACTTAGAAGGTAATTGGATACTATTTGTAAACTTTTTGATTTTTAGCCTAATAGATAACTTTATTAGATTTTAATATCTAATACATATTAAATAGCATACATTTCCTAATACTTCTTAATAATGTGCAACATATGTTTTATTTTGATCAGAAGATCTAAATGACTTTGAAATCCATAGTTGCTGAATTAAACAAAGATATGAAACTCAATGGCAATAACTTTGAAATTTGGAGCATAAAAATCCAGTATGTGTTTGAGGAGCAAAAGGATCTTGAAACCTTAAGTTCAATTATGATTGAACCTGAAGGTGGCACTTCTGCTCAGCATAAGCAAAACCAAGATGCTTATGCAATATGGAAAAAAATTTATTGCTCGGATCATCCTTCTAAGTGCGATGGAAGATGATATCACCATGCAATTTTGCTCATATCGAAATGCAATGGATCTGTAGGTCACATTGCGGGAGAAGTTTAGAGGAGTGTCTCTAACTAGACTGCGATATTTAATGATCAAGTTCAATACTTATCAGAAAAGGCCTGATTATTCAATACGAAAATATCTCTGAGAGAGGAGAATATGATTTGTGAGCTTGGTGATGTAGATCATAAGTTGAGTGATGAACAACAAGTTCAGGCAATCATTCGATCCTTGCCAAGGAGTTAGGAGCGCATGAAAATGCAACTGATTCACATGGATAGCATTAAGAAATTTAAAGATGTCGCTAGATATTTGAAGTTGGAAGAGGACCGTTTAGCATCGATCAAGGTCAATGCTGAAGTGCATATGGAACACTCCAGTTATAGTATGAAGAAGTCAAACCAGAACAAGAAAAAGAGCTTCCATGAAAAAGCAAAGAAAGGTCTCAAGAGTCTGAAATGTAAAAAGTTAAGCAGAATGGAAAGGGATCCAAAGGCAAAAAAAAACGTAAACATTTCTAAGGTGAAGTGTTTCAACTGCCAACAGAAGGGTCACTATGCTAAAGATTACACTGTACCAAAATAGGTACAATATTCTAACTCAAGAGTGAGTGAAATTTGTGTATCAAGTTTTGAATTTTAACTAAACTTCATCCTTTGTAGGTGGTTTATTTAGGAGCAATGAACCATATGATAAGGGATCGAGATGCCTTTGTCAAGTTTAGAAGAGTAACTGCTAGAGCAAAGTGGATTTATGTAGGCAACAATGCCAAAGTGACAGTCTAAGGAATTGGCACATGCAGACTAGTCTTATGTGAAGGTCGAACCTTACTCCTACACAATGTGTTTTATACTCCTGATATTCATAGGAACTTAATTTCTATTTTAACTTTGATGAAGCTTGGATTTGACCTGCATTTTAAGGATTATAAAGTTAACCTATTTTTGGATGACATTTTTCATGGTTATGATTTTGTTTTGAATAATTTTATAGTTATGGATGTTGATCCTAATTATTCACATAAAGCTAGTTTTTCTTTCATTTCTTTTTCTTCGAATACGTATGAGGATAATGTGAAATTATGGCATGCTAGATTAAACCATATCGGGTAAGATCGAATGCATCGGTTAGCTAAGGTAGTTTGCTAGGTGATTTAAATGAGATTAAATTATCTACATGTGTGCATTGCATGCAAGGAAAACTAGTTAGAAAATCATTTGGAAAAAGAACTCGAGCCATAATTCCTTTGCAATTATTCATTCTGATGTCTGTGGTCCAATGAATGTTAGGATAAGGCATGAGGCCTATTATTTCATTACTTTTATAGATAACTATACTAGGTATGTTCAGGTCTATTTGATATCTCATAAGTTTAAAGCATTGAGTTACTTTAGAACTTTTTAAATCTTGTTGAAAATCAGTTAGAAAAGAAAATTAAAGCTTAGAGAACCGACCATGGGTGAGAATATCTTTCTAATGAATTTAAATCTTTATGTAATGAAAAAGGGATTGAACATCAGTTGTCTATTCCTCAAACTCCACAACAAAATGGTATTGCAAAAAGGAAAAATAGAACATTTTTAAACATGGTACGTTATATGATGGCTCAAGAAAATTTGCCCATCTCCTATTAAGGAGATGCTTTGCTAATGGCCACATACGTTCTAAACCATGTGCCTTCGAAATATATTACTTTCACTCCTTATTATTTATAGACTGGTCGGTAACCCAACCTGAGTCATTTACGCCTTGAGATTACGTTGCTTATATCCATGATACCTCAAATAAATTTTATAAGTTAGAACCAAGAGCTAAAAAAAGTATCTTTATATGATATTCTGACGTATCAAAAAAATAAGTGTTCATGGATGAGCAAGCAAATGGTTTAATAACAGAATATGAATAATGAGAAGTCATATTTTTGGAAAATAAGTTTTCAAAATTGGTTGAAGTAAGTTAAAACTTTACTTTTTTCAACACTTAAAAAGATGAACTACCCAGATCTCTCCATCTGAATGGAAGGAAAATTGATAAAAGGTCAAAACTCTCTTCTCAACAGTCCAGATGCTTAGGAATCATCCTTCAGTAGGAGGATAAGCATGCCTAACTCCAATGGGAGTATGGATATTCAAGATTCAAAACTGCAAAAATCTATAAGAAAAAGTATTTTGCACCTACGATTTGAGATCTAAGGTGCAAACAAGGCCTTTTTTTATTACACCATAAGATAATGATGAGCCTAAAAATGTAAAAGAAGCTCTCTCATACCCAGCTAAAGATAATTGGATTAAGGCAATGGAAGAAGAAATAGCTTTCATGAGATGGAACCATGTTTAAGAATTGGTTGATCTTTCTGAAGGATGCAAATCAATTGGGAATAAGTGAATTCTCAAAATAAAATGAAAAGCTAATGGTAATATCAAAAGATACAAGGCTCGACTAGTCGCTTAAAGATTTACACAACATGAAGGAATTGACTATGAGTAGACTTTTTTTTTTATCTATTGTTAGATTTATGTCCATATGGTTAATTCTAGCCTTAGTGGCTAGTTTAGATCTAGAGCTATATCAAATGGATGTAAAGACTGCTTTCCTTCAATATAGGATTAAAAGAAGAAATCTATATGGAACAACCTATAGGTTTTATTGAAGAAAGCAATGAATATAAGGTTTGCCAATTGATGAGATCAATCTATGGCCTAAAGCAGTCTTTGAGATAATGGTATTTAAGATTTCATAAAGCAATCATGTCGAATGAATTCAATATGATTGATGAAGATCATTATGTTTATTCCAGAAGCTCGAGAAATAAGTTTATCATTTTAACATTGTATGTAGATGACATACTTATAGCAGAAAATGACAAAGAATACGTAAATCTTATCAAAGATTGGTTGTCATCTGATTTTGAGAAGAAAGATATGGATCAAGCAGATTATATCATTGGAGTTAAGATTTTAAAGGATCGTTTAAGAAGATTATTTTCACTATCTTAAAAGACATACATTAACAAAATTCTTGAAAGATTTAATATGCACAATTGTAAGCCCATAGACAACCCCATTGTTAAGAATCGATCTCTTATCAAAAGCATGTATCCTAAGTAAAAGAGTAGATAGAATGTATGAGAACATTTCGTATGCCAGTGTCGTGGGTAGTCTGATGTATGCAATGTTGTGTATCAGATATGATCTATGCTAAGTTGTGTGATAGGTGTGAATTATAGTATGTTTTACGTGTTTAATTTAGTTAATTTAGTCTTAATTTAGTTAAATTTATGTTTAATTAGTTAAATTATGTATTTTGAAGTTTAATTATAATTTTTGGTATTTTTCAAGGCTAAATTACAGAGAAAAGGAAAAAATTGAAGAACTGAGAAGTTTTCGGGCCATTTTCATAATTTTGGAAAAGAAGGCAGGAGGTTCCATTTTGTTCCAGTGAGTTAGCACTCGGGAGAGTGACAAAACACTCACCCAAGGCAAAAAAATCACTCATTTGAGCATTAATCACTCTCCTGAGTTGTTTAAACACTCACTCAAGGCCAAAACTTCACTCTCCTGAGTTGTTTTATTACATAATCGACAAAAGACTTCCAATTCAACCAAAATTTCGATTTAGCTCTGGATTAGGAAGAACAAGTCAACAAAATTTCTTTTTTTAGCAAGATTATTCAACTATAAAAGCTCTAAAGCATTAGAAACTGAGGGCAAGCTTCAATTACAAATTTTCTTAGTTTTCAGGTTAAGTTTTTCTTTAGTTAATTGTACAGTAGTTTTAGCTTAATTTTCTTATTTTCTTTGTTTTACAATTCTCTTAAAAGATTCAAGCTTTTTATTGAAGTCATCAAGAATAAAGTTTAGAGCTTCATGAGTATTGTATCTCTTTACTTTTATTGTTCTTTTTTTATTATGTTTGGTAAGTAGTTTTCCTACTTTTGCTAAGGGAAACTTGAACCCTTATATTTTCATCATAATGGCTTTATTTTGATTTTTATTTCAATAAAAGTTTGATTATTTCTTAGTTTTGGACAACTTCTTATCTTTGGTTGTTATTGAATTAATGATTAACTTATTTTAGTTAATAGTTAATGATTGATTTATGCATGACTATTGCTCTACATGTTCTTGGATTAGTTTATTGGTATTAATGCATGATTATATTCTGAGTAAAGTGTAATTATATGTGGTAATAGTAAGTTAAGACTAAGAAAAGTTGAACTAAGAATAGATTGAAGTTAAGTTTGCTTGCAAAAGAGTTTAATGGACGTTTAGGAGTTTAAAATTGGATTTATATGCTAAGTATTAGATTTGTCTATGAGTTTAATGCTTAGAATGATAGTCTTGCAGGAGATATCTGGCTTTCTTTATTTAGTTTTTCCATAATCACTTGTGTTACTTTTGTTATTGAGTCATAGAAATGGAAGTTGAGGTGGATAGTTCCTTTAGCAAGAGTATTTCAGTTATTGCTTTATTCTTAATTTATAGTGGTTTAGTTTTAGTTTTTATTTTGTTTAATTGTTATTTTAGTTTAGTTCTTATCTTTAAATCAAAAACTTGGGAAATAATCTCAGATTAATTTAGTTCATATATAGATATTTTTCTTAGCAATCCATGTTCTCTTGGATATGACATTTAAGGTCTTAATCTATATTTTTCTATATTACTAGCTGATCTAGTATACTTGCTAGACATAGATCAAGTTTTTGGTACCGTTGCAGGGGAATAACGGTATTGTTGTTTGATATCTTTGATTGAGTTAGTCTGAGATTTTTATTTTTATTTTTGATTTAGTGATTATTCTTTGTAGGAAAATTTGAGATATTTTTCACAATGATGCAAGATGAAGTCCAAAACTATGAATTGTTCATTTTGAAACAGCAAATGAATGATTTAATGAAAGAAATGGAGGAATTGAAGCTCTTGCATGCACATTCATCGAGTCCTTATTCACCGCCATCCTTTATTAAAGAGTATGATTCTCCATGGGTTTTGAAAGCACAAATGGAAGAATTAATAAGAGAGAATCAAGAATTGAAATATTTAAAAGAGGTTTGTAACTCTAAAAATCAAATTCTTCTTGACTTGCTTTTGAGCAATGATACCAAATTTTAGGCTAAAAGAGAAGAATAAGAGGTTATATTTAGAAGTAAAAAGGAAAAATTTAGAGTGCACGAAGAGAAGTTAAGGATTCAAGAGGAAAAGTTTAGAATTCAAGAGGAAAAGTTAAGGACTCAAGAAGAGACAATCAAGAATCAAGAGAGTTTATTGAGGGGTAAAGAAGAAAGAATTGAAAGATTGGAATCTAAACTAGAACTCTTGAGTATTACAATGTAACTTTAAGGTGACGTGGTAAGGAGGAGGAAACAAATCAATTATTAAGGATGGATAAAGAAGTAATTGGTTTTGAGGAGCATAAAGAAGAAAAGGAACAGTTCATATATGAAGACAAGCCTTGTATTCATTTAAAAGGTGTATTGGAACCTTTTGGAAAGGATTTATCATCAAAGGAGCAAGAAGTGTTCAATTCTCAAGTGGAGGCACTGAATTCAGTCTATTTGAAGAATTTATTTAGGTTAGAAGAGTCGGTAGAGTTCATTTTTGAAGAGCCAAAGGAGGAGTCGTATTTTATTAAAGAAATGGAATTTTTAGCTTTGATAAACTATGATAAGTTTCTTCTGCTGATGGGAGAAAATGAGGAACAAAGTCTGGAGAGACCCATATTTAGATCACAAGCTTGACCGCCTAAGAATAACATGAGTTGAGCTGGAACTCAATAAACCAGAACTCTTCTAACCCTTCTCCTTAAATTGTCATCAATTTTTTTTTGTGAGTTATGTTTTGTTGTTTTTATTTCATTGGTTTCTATAGTTTAATTCATGTTCTTCATTTTCTTTTGTTTATTGTGTTTTTATCTTTTAATTCATGAGTTTAAGATTTGGGTTGAATATAAGCTTCTAATGATCTTTGTGCTTAATTATCATAATTAAGATTAAAAAGTGCTCTTAGGGTAATTAAAGAACTCATATGGTTTTTGAGTTATTATAACTCATTTGAACTTAATATAGAGTTATGATTTTTGAGTTATTTCCATTGTTTGAGTGTAAATTTGACTGTAGTTACATGATGCTTCATAAAAACTTTGCATGTGCTGAGTTAAGAGTTGACTTGATATGTAATTCAATTGATTGATAGGTTTGCATGTCATTTGACATGATTGAGTTAGAGCTTGAAGAGAATTTAGAAGGAAAAGTTATAATTGAGTGGGTATGAGTAATGTTTTATTCACTGTGTGCTTTAACTGGTTTACATGGTTTAAAAATCAAGTTGACAAAGTTTTTAGCATAATTTGGATAAAATATTAATTTATTAGAGTGAAGGAATGAATCTTGAGTTCATATTGTTATTGGGGAGTGATTGAATTTGTGAGAAGGAATTACGTTGAGCTTAGGTGCCTTATATATCTATTCTGCAGGGAATATTGAAGTTTCAAGTGTAGTAGAATGATCACTCGCCTAAGTGTAAAAACACTAACTTTAGTATTCGTACAGGAGAAAATCATGCAGATTCCAGAAGCCCTATGCTCAGTCGAGCACCATTGCCCCGGCACTCGCGCATCCAATCGCACTAGTTCACTCGCCCTTGCATGCCTAGCCTCCCGTGCCCACTCACCCGAGCATCCCACCCCTACAGCCTTGCTCTCATACGCACCTTCCCTTCCTCTACACCACTCAAGAATGCCTCACCCTTCCTCTTTCCCCACTCGGTCGAGCACCCAGCTACTTCCCGCTAGCATCCCTGCCCTTTCTCCTTTGCTCGACCGCTTGCCATCCCTACTCCCTTATGTGCTTTGCTTCTACCTTGCAATGTTTTCCCCTTCCTCCCTTTTTCTTTTTCCTTTCTATCTTGCCTTCCTTTCCTCCCTCACCTTCCCTTCCTTTTCCTCCCCCACTCCCACTCCCACTCCCCCTTCCTCTCCCCCACTCTCTTTTCACCCATTCACACATCACAATCATTACTCACCCACATCATCAATCACTCACTCATATAATCACTCACTCAAGCATACACATGATTTAAACTTGCATAACATGCACATTATCACTTATATTAAGTCTTCATTATGACTATGACTGTTTTGATCACAACTTTTACCGCAGGTGTCCGATTGACTATTATAATATATTTTCGGAAAGCTCGTTTCAAGATAGACATTCATTATGTGGGCTTTACCTTATGTAATAGCTCATTTTAGGTCCTCAAAATGATGTTTAAACTTTCAATTTTCTATTTAAAGTTTTAGGAGCATTTCTTATTATTTTTTTATTTGCTTAATACTTCAAATTACTTGATGAGATTAATTTACATAAATTGGTGTGACTTTTTTGTTCTTAAACATAGGTTGGCTTAGAGTTTAATTTTGAGTTAAGTTATGTTTTCTTTGCATTCTATTACTTTTGGCTAGTTATTTTTTGATATTAAACCTTATTGTTGGCTTGATTTAGGTTGAGAATGTATTTAAATTGGATTAGTAGTTTTGTACTTGACCTGCTTTTAGCAAGTGTACTAGATCGGCTAGTAATACAGAAAAATATAGATTAAGACCTCGAATATCGTACCCAAGAAAATATGGATTGCTAAGAAGAATATCTATGTATGAATTAAATTAATCCGAGATAGTTTCCCAAATGTTTTTGATTTAAAGGCAAAAATTAAACTAAATAAACAATTAAACAAAATAAAAACTAAAATTAGATTAACATGAATTAAAAACAAAAAATAATTGAAATTCTCTTGCTAAAAAAACTATCAATGTTAACTTTCATTGTAAGGACTTAATTAAAAGAGAAACACAAGTGATTATGAAGAATTCAGATGAATAAAACCAGATAACTTTACTTAAGATTATCATTCCAAGTATTAAAATTCTCTTATTCAGAACAATTCAACACTTAGCATAAAGATCTGAATTAATCCTCCTAGATGTCTATTTAATCCTTTTTCAAGAAATTTAACTTTTACCTATTCTTAGTTACACTTTTTTTTTCATCTTAACTTACTCTAATTAACACAAAATTATCTCTTATTCAGAAAATAATCATGCATTAACCTAAATAAATTAACCTAAGAACATGCATATCAATAATCAATCCAAAACCAATTATTAACCAATGTTTAATCAAGTTAACAATTAATCCTTAGCTAAATAATGATAAGACTGTGTGTAAGAACTAAGAAATAATCAAACTTGCATTAAATTGAAGCACAAGCTTAAGTCATAACAATAAAAAGTTGAGGATTCAAGTATCCTTTAGCAAAAGTTAAAGGAAACTACTCACTAGACATGCTTAAAACCAAAACAAAGCTTTAAAAAAACAATAAAAATAGAGAAAACAGAAAACAACGTAAAAAAACTAAAAACTAATGAATTCTTCATAACTAATCGTTGATGCCAATTGATGCTAGGGTCTTCTATTTATGGGTAAAATATGTTGTAGAAGTTTTCTAAACTTCCTTAATTGGAATAGGAAAATAATCCTTCTTGAATTGAAAAATCTAAAAATCCTTCGTAGCATGGGAAAGAAAACACATGGCCACTTGATTTTTCTCTTTGGTGGATGCACTACTGTGTATCCTTTATTTTGGGATACACGGCCACTTGATCTCCTTTGAAAAGTCACACATGGCCACTCATCTTCTTTGAGCAAAATTGATAAATGGCCACTCATTTTTCCAACCTATGCATCACACGGCCACTCATGAGTTTTCTGGACTTCACGTCTAATTTCTTGCATGAATTCCTAAATTTATAGTTTTGGCTCAAATCTTATTGCCTTTTTGCAATTAAGTCTTTTTTCTTGCAAAATAACCCTGAAAAATACCAAAATTCACAATTAACTCTAAAAACAAAAAATTTACCAATTAAACTCAAATTCAACCTAATTAACGCAAAATTAACTCAATTAAACACTTAAAAATATATTAAAAATATCATATAAATGACCATTATCAGTGCTTACCAGGACCAATTAAAGTTTATTTCTTCCTTTTATTAAGAAAAACCATTACCAATTACTCTTAGACCTGAGATGATGCATTCACATATTTGATGTCTATCATGCAATATATTGGTTTTATGCTTTGAGTTTTTAAAATAAGTTTGGTTAGGTGCATTTATTAACTTGGTTACCATGATTTTTAAGCCTTGATTCTTGCACTATTTTGGTTTGAGATGCATGTTTTCACTGTTTACTCAATTTTATAGATTTTATGTCTCATTTTAGCTTAATTATGGTTTTTTTCCTGTGATAGTATTGTATTGAGTCAAATATGGTGTGCTTTAGCTTACATTTCTCTTGGACACTTACTTGTTTGTCTAAAACTATGCAACATGCTAATACTTTTGCTACTTTGCTAAGGACAACAAGATCTTAAAGAAGGGGATAGATAACTGAGCTAGATTTTGAAGATCAAATTAAGGGAGTTTTCTTACTTTGCTCATTATCTTACTCATGATTTGTTTTAGTTAGTTTTTTTAGTTGTGTTAAATTGTATGTGTGGCTTTTAGTTTGCATGATTATTGAGTAGATTTAGTTCCAATTTATCATATATTTTACATTTTGTTTAGTTCGCCCTAGTTTTTTCTCAAAATTGAACATATTGAACTTTAACTTAGAATGTGCAATGTTTAAAATTTTTGTTTAGCATTAAAACAAGCATGTTGTTTAATGAATTTTTGGTTATTTTAATATTTAAGTTGACTTATATTTGTTAGTTTTTACTAGATTGAGCACTAAAGACCAATTTTTAAAATAGAAGAAAAAATAGTGCATTAAGGAATTTTAAAATACTATAACCTTTTTCATCACCCTTTAAAGCATAGGAATAACTCAAAACAAGCTAAAAAGTTATCTAAGCAACATTTTTCTTGTTGAGTCATATCTTAACTTGTTTTCCTACCGTATATGCTTATTTGTCCCTTGTTAGCCAATTTAAGCTTAATGAGGTATGCTTAATTCATACCATATTTATTTTTCTTATTACACTCATATATTGATCATATAGCCTAAATAGCCTTTGTCTTCCCTTTTAAAATTGGTCACTCTAGGATTGGATCAATTAATAGGAATTGGATATTTTAAAAGGTGCAGTAAGATAGTTTGAGATTTTTTGGCAAAGATTTATTGATGAAGTCAAGTAAAAAGTGAAAATTCCTTGTTATTACCCATTTTATTATTGTATTGCCAACAACAATTTTAAGTACTTTAAATTTTAAGTTAGTGGGATTAAATTTTAGAAATGTTAGTTAATCTTATCATAAGGTGGCTATTCTTTTTTTTATTATCTATTGTTCATTCCTTGATAACCAACATCCTAGCCCCATTACAACCTTTAAAAGACCTAAGTGATTCTAAGTGTTATTTTTGAGTTGTTTAGTGGAGATGACCTTTGGATTCCGGTGCTAAATGAGAGGTTTATGGTGTTTTTAGAGTTTCAAGTGTGAAACCATTTGTACACTTAGGTGTACATTAATTCTAAGCTTGATTATGAATTTTCATTGGGTTTAGATTTTTGAAAATTGCTTAAAATATTTTGGTCTTGTACACACACAAGAAAACTAACTCATATTGTCTTATTTGAATTTAATCTAGTTAGAATTTTATTAAGTGATCTTCTTAATTGCTAAGCTTGGTTTTGAAATGCATGATTTTTTTATTAAAGTTTGATTATTTTAAGGAGTTGGTTTATTTAAATTTGCTCGAGGTTAACAAAGAATAAGTATGGGGTATTTGATAGGTGTGAATTATAGTATATTTTTAGTGTATTTTAGGTGTTTAATTTAGTTAATTTAGTTGAATTTATGTTTAATTAGTTAAATTATGTGTTTTAAAGTTTAATTATAAGTTTTGGTATTTTTCAGGGCTAAATTGTAGAGAAAAGGACTAAATTAAAGAAATGAAAAGTTTTTAGGCCAATTTCATAATATTGGAATAAAAGGCAGGAAGTTCCATTTTGTTCCAGTGGGTTAGCACTTGAGAGAGTGACAAAACACTCATCCAAGGAAAAATAATCACTCACCCGAGTATTAGCCACTCTCCTGAGTTGTTTAAACACTCATCCAAGGCCAAAACTTCACTCTCCTAAGTTATTTTATTACGAAATCGACAAAAGACTTTCAATTCAACCAAAATTCCAAATTTAGCTCTGGATCAGGAAGAAAAAGTTAGTAAAACTTCTTCTTTTAGTAATATTATTCAATTATAAAAGCACAAAAGCATCAAAACTTGAGGGCAACCTTCAATTATGAATTTTTTTAGTTTTTAGGTTCAGTTTTTCTTTAGTTAATTGTATAGTAGTTTTAGCTTAGTTTTCTTATTTTCTTTATTTTACAATTCTCTTAAAAGATTCAAGTTTTTTATTTAAGTCATCAAGAATAAAGTTTGGAGCTTCATGAGTATTGTATCTCTTTACTTTGATTCTTCTTTTATTTTTATTATGTTTGGTAAGTAGTTTTCCTACTTTTACTAAGAGAAAACTTGAACCCTTATATTTTCATCATAATGAATTTATTTTGAGCTTTATTTCAATACAAGTTTGATGATTTCTTAGGTTTGGGCAACTTCTTATCTTTGGTTGTTATTAAATTAACGATTAACTTATTTTAATTAATAGTTAATAATTGATTTATGTATGAATATTGGTTTGCATGTTCTTGGATTGGTTTATTGGTATTAATGCATGATTATATTCTGAGTAAGGTGTAATTATATGTGGTAATAGTAGGTTAAGATTAAGAAAAGTTGAACTAAGAATAGATTAAAGTTTACTTGCAAAAGAGTTTAATGGATGTCTAGGAGTTTAAAACAGGATTTTTATGCTAAGTATTAGATTTATCTATGAGTTTAATGCTTAGAATGATAGTCTTGCAGGAGATATATGGCTTTTTTTATCTAGTTTTTCCATAATTACTTGTGTTACTTTTGTTATGAGTTATTGCAATGGAAGTTGAGGTGGACAGTTCCTTTAGCAAGAGTATTTTAGTTATTACTTTATTTTTAATTTATGTTGATCTAGTTTTAAATTTTTTTATTTTGTTTAATTGTTATTTTAGTTTCGTTCTTGTCTTTAAATAAAAAACTTGGGAAATAATCTCAAATTAATTTAATTAATATATAGATATTTTGCTTAGCAATCCATATTCCTTTGGATATGATATTTAAGGTCTTAATCTATAGTTTTCTATATTATTAGCTGATCTAGTACACTTGCTAGACATCAATCACTGTGGGCATGGTAAGTAAATATCTATCTAACCCAAGCAAAGCACATTGGAATATGGTAAAAAGGATGTTTAAACACCTCAAAGGTACCATAGATTATTCTCTCTATTTTAAAGGAAAGGATCTGCATTTGAGAGGCTATACGAATGCTGATTTAAGAAGAGATATGGATGAGAGGAAATCCACATCAAGTTATATTTTCTTGCTAAGCAAGACTGCTATTTCATAGAGTAGCAAAAAACATACATGTGTAGTCCTTTCAACAATGGAAGCTGAATTTATCGCTTCCTCAGCTGCAGTACAAGAGGCAGTTTTGTTAAAAAGGTTTATAGACCATCTAAATGTAATTGCCTTAGAGGAACCAATGATTATCTATAGTGATAGTCAGACATTGATAGCTTACATTAAAGATCTAAAATTTCATAGTAGGATAAAGCATATCGACATTATGTATCAAAACACTAAAGACATTATTGCATAAGGAGAAGTGAACTTTTAGTATATTTCTACGCATGATATGATAGTAGATCCTTTAACTAGATCTGTATCAAAAAATGTGTTTGAGAGACATGTTAGATCTTAGGATTTACGTAGGATTTGAGTTATACTATAATATATTGACATTATTATTTATGAATAATAATATTCGAGTTCATTGTTGGCAATACATGAATGTGAAAGTTTATATTTGAACATTTACTGTTACAAGATAAACCATGTTGGATAGAGAAATAACCCACTCACATGGGTGTTTACATTAATTTTGTTAATAAGTTAACAAAGTCTAATATGAGGCAATTTTTGAACAAAGTGATTTTCTAAAACCTGTTCAAAATAAAAGTGTCATTTTGTAGAAATTACAAGATGAGTCTTGTTAACGTGCAAGATAAAGACACACATAAGGTTATGTGCTTTGGATTAAGACCCAAAATAGGATCAAGAATGATCTAATGATATGTAAACTACCTATCATATTCTGTCTAAAAAGCCAAAAGTAGTCTTAAAAGAAATAGACTAAAGTTGGATCTTTTGGTGCATTACAACCTTATGCTTCTGTATGGTGTTAAATAATAATAAGACATGCACTCCTTTTAAGGGAAAAGAGAGAACACCATAGCATATGCATTATACCATGTGTGCTTAAGTTGACCAAGGAAAGGAAACCTTATGTGAATGATCTCAAATTTTTTCCTAGTGTGAGATCCTAATTTTTTTCGACACTCAAAACCTTTGACTTATACCAGAAGTATAGTTTAGTATGACTAGCTTAGTTAGTCTTTAAAGGTTTATGAAAAAATTTTAGCCTGACTGATCTAATTAGAAAAGCGAATCGGACTATGATAGATGGCATATAGTAAATGGAAAAGATATTTTTTGATCACATTCAGTAGTTTTGTGGTTCACCGGTTAACCTATTGTAGTCTTTATAAGTAGAGACGTAATAATGAATACAAAAATTATTTTTATGACATCATGAGATAAAACAACGAATGTGAGAAAACTATCTAGGGTTTGGCATACTATTATGAGAAGATCTTATTTCTCGAGATGTTATATATCCTTAACAGATGTATAGCACTAGTATTCTCGATGTATACTAATCACACAAACAATATGCATAAATGATAAAAGAGAATGACTTAAAATCATTTCATCATGTGCGAGTAGAGTTTGGGATACATCCGTGACTCACGAGATGAGAAATTAGCCCCAATGTAAATAAGAATATATTGCAATAAAAAATAATATACAAAAAATTAGTTTCATATTAGGATTTCCTATAATTAGAAAATTTGTCATTATTAGTGGGTATTAATATGAACAGTTATCTAATTTATATTAGATAATTGATATATTAATAATGGATATTATTTCCTATACTTAATTTGTGTAACTGCCAATTTAATTCATACTAATTAAGAAAATTAATATTACCTTAATTGGAGCCCTATATAAGGGCTAAAATTTAGCATTATGGGAAATGTTAGAAAAATCTTCATACCAAAACTCTATCGAATTGCTTCCACACACTCTCGTTTTCATTGGGGTTTTTAGTTTGTGACACAAGAGTTTTCATCCCGAGCTTTGTGTGGTATGCATAGGTGAGAACTAGATCGATGATGCAAAAAGCAGACGATCTCGACATTTGTGAATCTACTCTTCGAGAGGTATTTATGCTTACTTCTCGTGATATATTGTGTTATATATCTTTCAGAGATAAAATTTAGTTTACAAAATTCGTTAAAGTGTTTTAAACTTTTCAAGAGTTTCAGTAATTAAAATCATAAATAAATCATGATAATAGGTAAATTATAACACTTCAAAATCATATACATAAAATTCAATGCATATGTTGAAATAAAATTTTTCAGAAATATTTATATGCTTCAAGCTTGATAAATATTTTAGGAATTATATGTAACTTTATTATCAAATAAGCAAATAGTATCAATTAGTTACATACTAATATATTACTAAATTGGCAAACAGTAAACTTATTGCATTCTTTATAAGAAAATATGTATTTTTACAATCAATGCTAATCTATTGCAATAAATACCATAAAATAAATTATATTTTATGACTTTATTGTTTATTGCATGAATATCAATTGTACTCCTTTGGCATCATATTTTTTAATATTTTGAACTGCAGGTTCGAAAATTCATATTGAATGCAATTAATATATATATATTTTCAACAGATTTAATTTTAAAATCCTTACTACATTGAAAACATCAACATCAATATTTTTATATAGAAATGTTGTCGACAACTTTATCATTTTTAGTTCCTTTTAATGATAAATGACATATTGAGATCTTTTTTTTAATTTTAGGTACCTGAACCACTTCTACAATTTAAAAATTAGTTATGTCATAAGTTTTTTCGGAAGTACCCACCTCCATAATATACCCATATTAATTTATTTGCTCCTTGCCATTCAAAAATTTTATTCTTATTTGGAACTGAATAATTTATCCTACAAGATTAATTATCTTATTAGGACATTGTTTTAAATTAGAGCATTTGTAGCTAATATATATGAGATCTAATAAATCTCTACACACTAACAAATATATTGACACCATAATTAACTGACCTTTTGAACTTTAGGTTCATGATATGAGGATCTAAAATATATATAATGTATTTATTTATTTTAGTTGTTTTCTTCCCCTAATATTATAAAAGCTATTAATCAAAATGAAATTTTCAACTAAAATTGCAATTGAGAAATTTTATAATCTTTATTGGCATAATGTATGTAAGTATTGCTTACATCAATTATATATCCATATATAAAAATGACACTATTGTTCTTATAAAAATGTCTAGCAATTAATCGAAGGTATTTAGTAAACATTTTTTCTAGACCTTTGAGTACGAACATATATAAGGGGCTTATAATCATCTTTTACCCATGACATATGATCACTAGTATTATCATGAAAAATATTTTATTGCATAATCTGGAAGTTGTGCACTTAATTTAAATAATCTCAAAAATTACAGGTTATGAGTTGATGATAAACATACATGTGAATATTTTATTAATTCATCTTTCAAAAATATTTGAGTGTTTCACATGGTAGATAGTGGGTCCACATATATTATCTTTATTCATTCTAGAATGAAGGAAATTTAGTCCCTTTATTAGCTAGTGATACTTTATTAATATTTCTTAAGAATAAGTAGGTTATGAGAATTTCTTAAATTGAACTAAAAGAAACTTCTGGTTCTTTAATAAGTATGTATGTATGAATTCTCAATAATTTATGCATTATAATTGATTTGGACTGGCCAAACCGGTCATGCCAAATAATGAATTATTAATTAGTAAATTTCAAGTTTACTATTTTTATTATATCAATATTTTAATTAATTGATAAACATCAAGTTTCTTAATATTAATATCAAATAGTTAGGATTAAGAAATAATAAATATACTTAAATTTAGTATTAAATTACGTGATTAAAATTAAATTATCAAATTTGATTGGTTATAATTTTATTAGGAAAGAAAAATAAATTGAAAAGGCAAATTAAAATACATTGAAAGTCTAAAAGTGACAGATAAATAAAATTTAAATTGTGCTAAAAATGACAGATAAAAAAACGGAGAGAGTATTTGTGACAGTTAATAAATTTCATATTTATTAGTATTTATTTTAGTTTTCAATTTTACTGTAATCAATAAACTTTAGGTTTACTGATACTATAGTATCACTTAGTTAATAAACATCATATTTACTAATATTTTTATAATTGGTAAACAATATGTTGCTAATATTTGTACAACAATTAATAAACTTTATGTTACTAATATTTGAATCTATTAGTAAAATTTGAGTTTACTAATATTTGTATCAAAATAAAATAAAATTATCTTTATAAAATATATTATTTATCGTATACAAAGTAGATCTCGAGTATTTCTCTTTTAGTCTCAAAATGATATCCATTTAAGCTAATATCTTTTGAAAATAATTTTTTTGCGGGACATATTAGAGAAATAATATATTTGATAACAAATTGTATGTGAGTAATTGCATTTTAAATCTACAAAAATATACATATAGTAAATTGAAAATCAAAATATGGCTTTACATAAAATATATTCATCATATATATAATATAAGGATTAAAATATAATTAAGCAATGATCAATTTATAATTATGCAAAATAAATCACTAAAATCATGTTAATATCCACGAAAATGAAAAATGTTATTCTCATTTTTTCTTAATAATTTCGTATATTGAATCTAATAAAATTTATTGTAAGGTACAATTACTTAACCCTTAATCAATCTCATTAACTCGTAAGAATTAAAATAATTCAAAATTTATGAATTAAATCTACTTACCGTTTAATCTTGTAAATTATAATTTTTGATTTCTTCGAAACGAGTTGTCGTAAATCACCGACTTCTAATAATCAATAGCGCTATCATGCTGATAACTTATTATAAATAAAAGTAAAATCAGAACAAAATATAGAAAATAATGAGAAGTATGATTTCTCTATTATATTATTATGTGTCTAAAATAATAACACTGAGAGTATTTATATACACAAAAACTTAGTCCATATAGGAAACAAATCAATCTAGGAAATAAATCAAATAATAAATGAAATAATCAATATGGGAAGTCATCCAAATAGGAATATTTCACAATAGAATTTCCTTTTTTTAATTTTTTTCCTAATAAACCTTGTAGTTAAACCCATCACTTGTGATCCGATGGCTTTCATAAGTTGGGTTTAGGTCCATCCTATCTGGTAATTAAAGTCCAAGTTTGTTGAAGCCTACTTCTTTAAGTCCATTAGGGCTAATTCTTGTCTTACTTTTTTGGAATTTTTACAAAAATATACATAAAAAATTCAAAATTAAAAACAAATATCACTTTTTTAATTTTTTCATTAATATAGTGTTTAAAATTTTTAATATCAATTATACAACTTTTATTTTTCAAAAAATATAACTTTTTACATTCTTATTAATCTTTCTATTTTCACTTTCTCACTTTTCTAATTTTTCACCTTTGTAATTCCCTACCACTGCCTACTTTCACTCTCCTCTCTCTCGATAATCACCACTCCCAAGCTTTTCTATCACCGGCTACTTTACGTCTCCATTGATTACCAATTTCTAATTGTTGTTTAGCAAAAGAGTGATTATCTCTTGAAAATCAAAATCTGAATCTCACGAGGTCAATTCTGATTTCCTTTTTTTCTTTAGTTAATATGTCTACTCTCTTTTTCTTTTCTTTTTTTATTTTTATTTTTTATTTTTCTTTTCGATTTTAAACATTTCTCAAAAAGATCGAATCTCTTAAATCTCTGTTAAATTTTGCATCAGAATTTGAAAAATTTCCCAATCTTTTATAGCACAACTTTGTATATTTTATCATTTGCTTCATTTGATCCTCATTGCATCAATTGCAACAATCGAATAGTTTATTGTTGATAGCTGGCCATTGATTGCTAGGTATTTTCTATAGAGAATAAGTTATTTTGTATCTGTAATACTCTTATACCATTGTACCAAACGTACAATGATCGGATGTCACAACAGAAAGGCGATACCGAAAATGGCTACACTAAACAGTCTGCTAAATTTTTTTTATTAAATCACAAATACATTCATACCACAACATACTCATAAGGTAAACATAACTATAATTAAATATTACACAAGTACAATTCATACGTTATACCTTTAATATACACATATATACATACCGTGCCTACTATCATCCTTGAACCCTGCTTTGTTCTTGATCACCATTGTAGTATCGGCTACCCATCTTTCTATCTTTATAACCCACTCACAGTCAACAAACTATGTAGTAAGCATTGAAATGCCCAGTGGTAGATACATATCCTAAAATTTTCACAAAAAATATCATTCACACATACACATACATGCATGCATACGCACATACATACACACATGCATGTTTCCATGAGCATTATTTAATATTACCTATTTATTTACCATATTAATGTGCATCCTACATTCATGCACACATGCATTTAACTTGGAAAACTGTTTCACTCATTCAGTAGAATACAATTTTAGTTTTATCCTTTAAAATACATCACCTAGTGTAGTTGCCATTTTTATGCTTATCTTTCATTAATGTACAATATTAACCTTCAATTATAATTAATTACTTTAATATCATTAATTGAACTCATTTATGCACTTCATTTACTATTCATTATGCAATTTACAATTTTGATTCTTAACATATTATTTTCTTGCCACTTTACACTTTAATACCAATTTTTTCACTTTTTACAAATAAGTTCACTCACATCCCGTTTTCGCTTGGGAATTAATCTTCATTCTCTTATTCATTACACAATCATTTAGTCATTCAGATATACATTCAGTCATTTAGACATTTATCCAATTGTTTACTTTAAAAGAATCTTCTTATTTCTGCCATACTTACTCTTTAAGGCTTAATTTTTTCCTTTCTTTTATTTTGAATATATGTTATAACATGAACAATTATGATTTAGTCCTTATTTTCACTTAAGTGTAAAAATTACACTTTAAATCCCTATCTTACCATATAATAGGGTTCATTCATAGTTTCATCTTTCAATTAACATTTTACTTGCTAAATTATAATTTAGTCCTTGCACTTTGTTTAAATTATAGTGTTGCTTTCTATCATTTATTTATGCTAATGCCACTACTTATCTTTAATTTCACACTAAATTTCTTATTTGACATGTAACTTATCATTTTATTTCAAATACACCACTTTATGGAAAATTATATACGGATCCCTAATTTTTCAATTAATTACAAAAACTGTCATTTTTACATCTTTTTATAATTTTGCCATTAGTTCATTTATTTTCACTCCAAATCCATTCATACATTCACGATTTTATCACTTTTACCCATTAAATTCATTATTTGGGTAAATTATCATTTTGACCTTAAATTTTTCATTTTATTTCATACAAGTCCCTTTTCACTCTCATTTTCATTTACATTTCACTTTTTGCACTTTTAAGTCATTTTTATCATTATGCTCCTAGTACAATCCCGACAAAAATCTTCAGACCAGATATACGAAATGTGGACCCCACAGGCCCACAACAATGCAATAGGGAATGACCTAGAATGACCAATCCACCTCAGATTAGATCAAAACAGAACAGTCAGAACAAAAATTATGGGAGATCATTACGATTCTACCATAGCAAAGCAAGTTGCCATGACTTGCACCGCGGTATGGATGTCTCTATAACTAGCCAATCATATCTTGAACTAGATTTTAATCTCCTGACCACTACTAAGGGCAACATCCTTTACTCATTTCAGAATTACTTTTTACATTTATGATATTTTCATTTGCTTTTTCATTTCTATACACGGTCCATTCAATTCTTTCTTTTCATTTCAATACATTGCTCATTTAATTCTTTCTTTTCATTTCATTACAATGTTCATTTAATTCTGTCTTTTCATTTCAGTATACTGTTCATTAAGTTCTTTCATCATTTTTACACATCTGACTTTTTCACTTGCTTTTACATTTTAATACATTAGCCATTCAACTTTTCCATTACCTTTGCAGATATTATGAATTATCTCCTTATAACTCACCATTTCCACTTATTTTTTGAATTATTTCACCATAATTCAACAATTTCATTTTAAACATAATACAATTTCATTCTCAAAAATATTTATATAAATTTCGTAAATTATAAATAAATTTATGGACACTTCTTTTCATGTTAAAATTTATTTTAGGCCATTACCCATCTTATACCCACACATTATGCCTTAGTATATACTAAGGATTCATTTTCTTATTTGTTATCTTTATTTTTATCCCATCAGCGGCTTTAATTTCAATCTTTGCAATCTACTTATTTATTTTTTAGTCTATTTATGTGTTATTTCGGTTCCTACTCTCTTTATTCTTTTGACACAAAACTTATTACAATATTATTATACAGTTATTAATTATCTTACTTACTTAGATCCTTACTGCTATTAATATTTTCACATCATTTAATTTTATTTATTAATACTTTAAATTATATTCCTTAACATGATTTAATTTCTTTTTAGTTCCTTACAACCCCTTAAATTATGATTTTGTCCTCCATATGTATTTTCATGTATGGGATTACCATTATTTCTTTCTTTTTCACCCTTAAGCTTTTATATAAGGAAAAATTATTGTTTAATCTCTAAACTTCATTACTTTACAATTTTATCTCTCTAATTCACTCTTATTTGCAAAATTGCCATTTGTTTTATGCTCTATACTTTTAATTCATTTTAATTTTATGATGTAATGGCCTCAACACTGGTTTATCCATAAACAGTATTTTTCGATAGTAAATAGTGCTTCTGAGCTAAAGAGTACATCCGAAGGTGAAAAATATTTTATTAGACTATCAAAAAATATTGGTCACGATAGTTCGAGGTTGAAATTTAAAGTGATTTTGAGGTCAAATAGTCCTCTAAAAGTCAAAAGCATGAAAAATGGGGCAATTAGGGTTTTAGATTAAATAGTTGACCAAAATTTAACCGAGCTATTAAAAATAGCAAATGAAGTCTAAAAATTATAAAAAATTATATATATTCCTAAAATAATATGTAAATTATTTTGGTAGTAAAAAGTAAATTTTTTGATAACACCTGTAATTTTGAATTGGACCGATTAAATTGAACCGGACCAGTAACGGACTTCAATTAGGCTAAAAATTTATGTACAACCTATTTTTCATGTGATAAGAGTGATGAAATCAAATTTGGAGAGATTTAGATTTAAAAAGTGGAAGAAATTCATTAGGTCCATTTATTGGGTAATTATCGGGCTTAAACTAAAAATAGCTTAAGCCCAATTGTAAAGCCCAGCCTCAGCCCACTATTAGATCACTTAAAAGGCAAAAAGACAAGAGAATACTAGAACATTTAGCAGTTATCTTCCTCCCTTCAAGTGGTTGAACTCTTTCCCTTACTTTCTCTCTCTAATTTCTTCTATTTTTCTTCCATTTCAAACCAAATACAAGCTTAAGATAGTAATTTCTACCTCTCTAGATTAGCCTAATAGCCTCTAACTTTTGATTAGAGAAAAGAAATAAAAAAATCAAGTGGTAAAGTTTAGGTGTCAAATTGAGGTATGTTAAATCTAAGGATTTAATTTTGTTTAAGGGTGGTTTTTGATGTTTTGGGGTGTCTAGATTGCATTTCTGATGTTTATTTTGGCATAAGAGAACAAAAAATATAGTTTTGATGGGTTAAATATTCGGCCATGTTAAGTACTCAACTTAAAGGCCAAAGTTCTAAGGCAAAAGGCTAAGACAAGAGAATAAGGTTAGTGGCTTCAAATCCAATTATTTTCCATTGTTTAGCATGATTTTCCTTTAGGTTAATTATGGAAATTTATGCAAATGTATGTATAATTATAATTAACCTTAAATTAGTGTAATTGGACCTTAAATAAGTTCATTGGAATGCTTATATAAATTTTTAGGAACATATATGTGGGACATCTTATGGTGGCCGAATTTTTCCTTAAGGAGAAATGTTTTGTATTTTGGTTATTTTGTGTGTTTTAAGCCTTTAAATAATTATAAGCATGAAATTTCATGTCCATAAATTTTATTGAGTTTATGGGAATTATTTGACTATTTTTAGAATAAATAATAGTTTTTGTAACTAGTAAAAATAATAAATTATATTGATTTAATGCATAAAATGATTAAATATTATACCCGTGAATTTTTACAAAAATTATGAAATTTATTTGAATATTTTAAAGAAAATATTCAAATATGTAAGTGTAAATCTATTGAATTTTTGTGAAGTAATTAATGTAAATAATGAAAAATAGTGACTTTCTATGAAATAATGCATAAATTGTGAAAAGAAAAATGAAAAGTGTAATTGACAAACTTTCTGAAATAAAATTGCTATAGAAATTGTTAAAAGTTTAAAAAATGAAATGAATTATAAGTGAAAAAAATCGAATTAATATGAATTACTTCATAAACTGAAGAAAAATGGTGGATTATAGCGATATAATTCACAACTATGAAAAAAAGTTCAGAAAAAGATTGATCGAAAAAGTACCGTATTGAAAAGGTAAAGAAAATCATCAAAAATCTGAATAATATTTTGTAATTAATTGAATTTTTGCCCTTAGCAATAGTCAAGCAGTCAAAATTTAGCTTAGGATATACTTGGCTAGCCACAGGGATCTCTGTACCATGGTGCAAGTCATGGCGACTTGCTTTGCTATGGTAGGATCATAGATCTTCCATAGCCTCTAATATGTTTATAGTGATTATTGCTCTGTGAAAATTGATCCTTTGGGATCATTTCTTAATGGTGTTCTGTGTGTGATCCTGTGGGGTCCACGTCCCGTATATCTAGTTTGAGAATTTCTGCCGGGATTGTACTAGGGGCATATTGATAAGAATAAATTAATAGTGCAAAAAGAATGTTAAAAGAGAAGTTAAAATTGGAAAAATAACTTAATTGAAAGAAATTAAAAGTTTAAGGGCAAAAATATAATTTTTCCAAAACTTTTCTTTAATGAGTAAAAGTGATAAGAAAATATTTTGTAAGGATAAAATTGTAATTTGATGGTCAAATAGTTCAAAAATAAAAAGTAGAGGGATTGAAATGTAACTTTACACAAAAAGTCAAAACAAAGCCTATTTAATAGTATTGTATGTCAAAAGTCAATTAGTAGTCAAAACAAGATAAAATAATGGCAAAATTGTAAATAATTGATAAAAGGGTATTTTCGTAATTAACTAAAAAGTATAAGATCAAAGTGGAAAATTTACCTAATTTGAGTAATATATTGAAAATGTTGTTTAAAAACATTAAAAAGTAATTGTTTTGAATACAAAAAGTTAATAACTAGTATTAGGTGCGAGATTGTGTTTGTTTGGGAAATGATATGATTTTGAGTTATCACTGGACATATTTAATACTCAGCATGTAGAATTCACTGCGTGCAGGTACTAACAAGATTCTGGAGCAAAAGTACACAAAAGGTGGAGATTTTGAAGAATAGAGTTATATTTTGTATTGGCATGTATATTATTATAACTAATTGAAGTATAAGAATTGGTCTGTAATATTGCAGCATATAGTATTTGTGTGTATTATTTAGTTAGTATCGTGGATGGATTCTATGTGTTGGATATGATTTGAGAATATTTGGATGAAATATATCTTGGAATGTAATTGTTGTGCTCCCGAGGGGTATTGGATGTTGAATTTTTTAGGGGGCTAGTATGTTTAGCAGTTATATTGTCGGATTTCTATAAAATGCATAGTAAAAATTGGATAAATATAAGTTAACTTTAAGGTTGGACCTCAAAGATAATTATTGGGTAAATAATGAAAATTAAAGAATTTTGTATATTAAGTTTAAAAAAATATTTTTGGCCTTTTTCTTAGATTGGAAAGACTGTTATCAATGGATCCCAATATATTTCAGCTCAAACTGAGTCACAATAACTCAATGGTTGAGTATGAGTGCGAGTTTGAGCACCTCAGTGCTTATCTTGATGAGAGTTAGTCTACAAATGTGAAGCTGCAATAGAGATTTGAGAAAGGACTATATACAGAGCTTAGATAGATTATTGGGATCCAGCACCTCAGGGCCGTCCTCCAATTCCAGCAGGTCGAGGTTAGGGAAATACACCATGTGGCAGAGCTTCAGTGGTTTTAGCAGCTAGTACTCCCCGAGGTAGAGATAGTGGGACAACACCCGTCTGTAATCATTATGGCAGGACTCATTTTGAGGAGTGTGGATATTTGACTGGAGCATGCTTTAAGTGTGGGTCCAAAGATCATCAGATCGAAAACTATCCAGCAGTGTAGTCTACTTCAATCGCTTTTCTAGCATTTGGTACTGGTTCCTCTACACCGAGAGGTTGTGGTAGGGGAGCTGCCTTTATCACTTTAGCTTTTAAGCCAGTTGGGCAAGCATCTTAGGGACAGAGGTAGCTGTAGGCCAGACTTATGTTGTCAGAGCTAGAGTGAGGATGCTCTAGATGTGATAGTAGGTAAATTCCCCCTATTATCTGATTCAATTCATGCATTGATTGATCCTGGTTTTACATATTTCTACATTAGCACTGTTTTAGCATTGGATAAAGGGATAAAAGAGGTATGCTTGGATCAGGATATCTTGGTGAGTAATCCTCTGGGGCATAGTGTGGTATTGAATAAAGTATATAGACAATGTTCGATTAGTGCCCAGGGTCATGTTTTCCCAACAAATTTGATAGAACTGCCCTTCTATGAATTCGATGTGATTCTGGGGATGGATTGATTTTTCGCCCATCAAGCGACAGTTGACTATAAAAGGAAAAGAGTTACCTTAAAGCTTGAAGAAGGTCAGGACATCACAGTTGTAGGTGTGAGGACTAACCTCTTATATGATGTGATATCCGCTACCGCTGCCAAAAGACTGATTCGGAAATTGTGCATAGCTTATATGTGTTATGCAGTGGAGATAAAGAAAGATAGTCCAAAGGTGTCAAAAGTGTCTACTGTCAAATAGTTCTTTATTGTTTTCCCCAAGGAATTATCGGTCTTACCACCTGACAGGGAAGTGGAGTTCTTTATTGATATTGCTCTAGGAACTTCACCTATCTACATTGCTCCTTACAGAATGGCACCTGCTAAGTTGAAAGAATTGAAGATTCAGCTACAAGAACTACTTGATAAGGGATTCATCAGATCCAGTATTTCTCCCTGGGGAGCGCTAGTCCTGTTTGTCAAAAAGAAAGATAGGGACACTCAGGTTATACAACGACTACAGAAAGTTGAATAAAATGACCATAAAGAACAAATATCCCCTTCCTCGCATTGAAGATTTGTTTGATAAGTTGAAGGGAGCGGGTGTATTTTCCAAGATTGACTTGAGATCTGGCTATTATCAAATGGGTGTGAAAGACACTAATGTACCCAAAACTGCTTTTTGCACCGGGTATGGCCACTATAAGTTTTTGGTCATGCCATTTAGACTTACAAATACATCGGCGACCTTTATGGATTTGATGAATAGGGTTTTCCACCCTTATTTAGATCAGTTCATGGTGGTCTTCATTGATGATATTCTGGTATATTTCAAGACACCAAAAGAACATGACAAGCATTTAAGAATTGTTCTTCAAACTCTGAGGGAAAAGCAGTTGTATGCCAAGTTTAGTAAGTGTGACTTCTGGTTGAATGAAGTATCTTTCTTAGGTCATGTGATTTCTGTAGAGGGCATAAAGGTTGATCCTTCAAAGATTAATGCTATTCTTCAGTGGCAGCCACCTAAAATTGTTACTGAAGTGAGGAGTTTTTTATGGTTAGTCGGGTATTATAGGAGATTCAGAAAGGGCTTCTCCACTATTGCAGTTCCTATAACTCTACTGCTGCAGAAGAATGCTAAGTTTATTTGGATCAATAAATATTAAGAGTGCTTTGAGAAGTTTAAAAGTATGTTGATAGAAGCTCCTATTCTTTCACAACATGAGGCAGGCAAGGATTATGTGATCTACAGTGATGCCTCCAGAAATGGTTTAGATTGTGTTCTAATACAGGAAGGCAAGATGATTGCTTATGCCTCCCGACAGCTCAAGACTCATGAGAAGAACTATCCTACTAATGATTTGGAGCTAGCAGCCATTGTTTTTGCACTGAAGGTTTGGAGGCACTATCTGTATAGAGAGAAATGCTTCATTTATATAGATCACAAAAGCTTAAAGTAGCTGCTTACTCAGAGAGAACTTAATCCCAGAAAGAGGCACTGGTTGGAGTCGATTAAAGATTATGATTGCTTTATCGACTACCATCTAGGAAAAGCAAATATAGTAGTCAATGCACTTAGCAGGAACTTCATATCACGTAAAATAATTGTGTTCAAATAATTGTATAAAAGTGATTGATAAGTGTTATTGATTGATATTAGTATTTGCAGCTCTTCGGGCTATAAATGTCAGTTTGAGTTTGGCTTCTGATGGACCATTATTAGCTTAAATGCAAGTAAAGCCTAACTTTATAGATCAAGTGAAAGTAGCCCAGAAGGAAGATAATCAATTAATGACTATTATGAACGAGTTAAAAGATAGCACTAAGGGAGATTACTCCTTAAATGATGATGGAAGTCTTTATTACAAGAAAAGGCTCTATATACCAGATCAAGAAGAATTGAAGAAAAACATCCTTATTGAAGCACACCATAGCAGTTATACCATGCATCCTGGAGGTAACAAGATGTACTAGGATTTAAAAGCTTATTATTGGTGGCCAGGTATGAAGTGGGATGTGATAGAGTTTGTAGGTAAATGTTTGATATGTCAATAAGTAAAAGTTGAGCACCAAGTTCCTTCGAGACTGCTTCATCCTATTTTGATACCAGAGTGGAAATGGGATAGGGTAACTAAGGATTGTATCATCGGATTGCCTATCACTCAAAGGAAACATGATGTCATATGGGTGATTATTGATAGACTCACCAAATTTGCTCATTTTTTGCCAGTACAGATGGATTATCCTTTGATCAGGCTAGCGAAGATCTACATTAATGAGATAGTGAGGTTACATGAAATGCCATCATCCATCATTTCTGATAGGGATCTGAGATTTACTTTCCATTTCTGGAAAAGTTTGCATGAAGCTTTGGGTATAAGACTCCATTTTAGCACAGCATTCCACCCTCAGATAGATGGCCAGTCAGAACGGGTGATTCAGATTTAGAAGATATGCTCCGATGCTGTGTGTTAGAGTTTGGTAGCAGTTGGAAAAAGTACTTATCTCTGATAGAATTTGCCTATAACAACAGCTACTAGTCCAGTATAAAGATGGCTTCTTTTGAAGCCTTGTATGAAAGAAAGTGCAAAACTCATTTGTGTTCGATAGAACTGAGCGAAAAGAAGGTAGGATCTGACTTGATCCGTGATTCAGAAGAAAAGTATGAATTATTAAAGGTAGATTGAAAGAAGCTATGGATCGCCAAAAACCCTGTGCAGATCTAAAAAGGAAAGATATAGAGTGTTCCTGAAGGTATCTCCATGGAAGAAAATTCTGAGATTTGACAAGAAAGACAAGTTATGTCTGAGATTTATTGACGCTTATGTGATACTTCAGTGAGTGGGTCCTTTAGTTTATCGATTGAAGCTACCTTTAGAGTTAGAAAAGATACACGATGTGTTACACATGTCCATGCTTATAAGGTACAGATCTGATCCTACCCATGTGATCACACCATTAAAAATTCAAGTGCAAATTGATATAACCCATGAAAAAGACCAGTGAGGATCCTAGCTGGGGAGATTAAACAGCTCAAAAATAAACAGGTTCCACTAGTGAAGGTCTTATGGCACCATCACAATGTGGAAGAAGCTACCTAAGAACCATAAGCGACCATGAGACAACAATATCCTCTAATTTTCAAATCAAGTAAATTTTGATGATAAAATTTCTTTTAGTAAGGGAGAATTGTAATGGCCTCAATATTGGTTTAGCCATGAGAAGTGTTTCTCGATAGTAAATAGTGCTTCTAGGCTGAAAAGTACATCCGTAGGTGAAAAATATTTTATTGGACTATCGAAAAATATTAGTCATGAGTAGTTCGGGATTGAAATTTGAAGTGATTTTGAGAATCAAATAAGCCTCCAAAAGTCAAAAGCATAAAAAATAGAGCAATTAGGATTTTAAGTTAAATAGTTAACCAAAGTTTGACATAGCCGTTAAAAATAGCAAATGAAGTCTAAAAATTACCAAAAATTATATATGTGCCTAAAATATTATTTTGGTAGCAAAAAGTAAATTATTTGATAACATCAGTAATTAATTAGGGCTGTTTATTGGGTAATTATCAGGCTTAAATGAAAAATAGCTTAAGCCCAATTGTAAAGCCCAGCCCAAGCCCACTTTTAGATCACTTAAAAGGTAGGAAGACCAGAGAATACTAGAACATTCAGCAGCCATCTTCCTCCCTTTAAGCGCCCGAACTCTTCCCCTTACTTTCTCTCTCCAATTTCTTCTATTTTTCTTCCACTTCACACCAAATCCAAGCTTAAGATAGTAATTTATACCTCTCTAGATCAACCTAACAGCCTTTAACTTTTGATTAGAGGAAAGAAATAAAAAAAATCAAGTGGCAAGTTTAGATGTCAAATTGAGGTATGTTAAATCTAAGGATTTAAATTTGTTTAAGGGTGGTTCTTGATATTTTTGGGTATCTAGATTGCATTTTTATGTTTATTTTAGCATAAGAGAACAAAAAAAAATTAATTTTGATGGCTTGAATATACGACCATGTTAGGTTCTCAACTTGAAGGCCAAAGTTCCAAGGCAAAAGCCAAAGAGAAGGAGATATAGGCAAGGCTAAGACAAGAGAATAAGGTTAGTGGCTTCAAATCCAATTATTTCCCATTGGTTAGCATGATTTTCCTTTAGGTTAAATAAGGAAAATTATGTAAATGTATGTATAATTACAGTTAACCTTAAATTAGTGAAATTGAACCCTAAATAAGTTCATTGGAATGCTTAAATAAATTTTAAGAATATATATGTTGGACATCTTATGGTGGTAGAATTTTCCCTTAAGGAGAAATGTTGTGTATTTTTGTTATTTTATGTGTTTTAAGCCTTTAAATAATTATAAGCATGAAATTTCACATCCATAAATTTTTATGGAATGTATGGGAATTATTTGACTATTTTTAGAATAAATAATGGTTTATGTAACTAGTAAAAATAATAAATTATAGTGAATTAATGCATAAAATGATTAAATATTGTACCCGTGAATTTTTACAAAAATTATGAAATTTATTTGAATATTTTAAAGAAAATATTCAAATATGTAAGTGTAAATCTATTGATTTTTTGTGAAGTAATTAATGCAAATAATGAAAAATAGTGACTTTCTGTGAAATAATGTATAAATTGTAAAAAGAAATGAAAAGTGTAATTGACAGACTTTCTAAAATAAAATAGCTATAGAAATTGTTAAAAGTCTGAAAAATAAAATGAATTGTAAGTGAAAAATACTTCATTATTTGAATTAATTTGAATTACTTCATAAACCAAAGAAAAATGGTTGATTATAGCGATATAATTCACAACTGTGCAAAAAAGTTCAAAAAAAGATTGATCGAAAAAGTACCGTATTGAAAAGGTAAAGAAAATCATAAAAAATCTTAATAATATTTTGCAATTAATTGAATTTTTGCCCTTAGCAATAGTCAGGCAGTCAAAATTTAGCTCAGAATATAATTGGCTAGCCATAGGAACCTCTGCACCATGATACAAGTTATGGCGACTTACTTTGCTATGGTAGGATCATAGATCTTTCATAGCCTATGATATGTTTATAGTGATTATTGCTCTGTGAGAATTGATCCTTTAGGATCATTTCTCAATAGTGTTCTGTATGTGGCCCTATGGGGTTCACATCCCGCATATCCAATCTTAGGATTTCTGCTGGCATTGTACTAGGGGCATATTGACAAGAATAAATTAATAGTGCAAAAAAAAGTTAAAAGTGAAAAAAGGACTTAATTGAAAGAAATTAAAAGTTTAAGGGTAAAAATATAATTTTTCCAAAACTTGCCTTTAATGAGTAAAACTGATAAGAAAATGTTTTGTAATGATAAGATTGTAATTTAATGGTCAAACAGTTAAAAATGAAATTTTGTTAAGTACAGAGATTGAAATGTAATTTTACACAAAAAGTCAAAACAAAGTCTATTTAATAGTATTATATGTCAAAAGTCAATTAGTAGTCAAAACAAGATAAAATAATGGCAAAATTGTAAATAATTGACAAAAGGGCATTTTCATAATTAACTGAAAAGTATAAGATCAAAGTGGAAAATTTACCTAATTTGAGTAGTATATTGAAAATATTGTTTAAAAAAGTTAAAAAGTAATTGTTTTGAATACAAAAGTTAATAACTTGTATTAGGTGCGAGATTGTGCTTGTTTGGGAAATGATATGATTTTTAGTCATCACTAGACATATTTAATGCTCAGCACGTAGGATTCACTGCGTGCAGATACTGATAGAATTCTGGAGCAAAAGTACACAGAAGGTGGAGATTTTGAAGAATAGAGTTATATTTAGTATTGGCATGTATATTATTATAACTAATTGAAGTATAAGAATTGGCCTGTAATATTGCAGCATATAGTATTTTTGTGTATTATGTAGTTAGCTTCGTGGATGGATTGTATGTGTTGGATATAATTTGAGAATGTTTGGATAAAATATATCTTGGAATGTAATTGTTGTGCCTGGAGTGTCACATCCTTCACAGAACAGTTTTTCCGAAGCAAAGATAGCACTAAACGATATATTTTTTTTCACTATTGATCAACTTCGATAAACTTTAGTACCTTTACTTCAAAATTTTATATTCATTCGAAAACATTTTAAACAATTAAACAAACACCAATAAAATTCATGCAAACACTTTCACCGACACCCACCCATCAATAATCATAATAACAATAATCAAAATACAGATTAAACTTTTACCTTTATTATCTACGTATATACATGCCAATATGGAACTCAAATTAGCATTATTTCTTCCTTTTCGATCTTGCTCCACTGTGTATTATGCTCCTGCAATACTTCATAACCTGCACGCAGTAAACACTACGTGCTGAGCACTAGACATGCTCAGTGGTGACTACTAATCCTAGAATTTCCCAATAAAAGCATAATTACATAGATTATGCATCTTTTATCCTTATTTCACCAGAAATTTGTTTTTAATTCCGTTTACATTAATTTCATTATCCACCCACATTTTGATAATCTTTTTGCTTTATTTTCAAACTTTTTAATTTGCTTTTTGTTACTTTCGTATGTAAATCGATTTCAATTAACTTTTACTTTTACGTTTCTTATTTACTTTAGCTTTTACCTTTACTTAACTTTGGTCTTACATCTTTAGTCACATCGATTTAATTATCATTCCATTTAATGATTTATATTGATACTCGTGTCTATACTGGTACCAAATCTTTTCACTATTTTATTTCTCAATTGATTTTTCAATTATCCAATGTGTGATATCATTATAATTTTATGCTATTTATTATTTATTTTACTTTAACTTTTTAACTAATTAACACATTAATATTTTCAAGGCTTTTAAGCCTTAAATACAATGTGATATAATTATTTTGGAACACTTTGCATACAGATCTTTATTTCATTCTTTTTACATTTGAACATGTTTAAGTATTTATTTAGGACTTAGTATCTTTTTCTTTTTCCAAATTGAACAATTAGGTATCTTTTTATCGTTTTACTTTTTATTTAACTTTTCTTTCAGAAATACATTACTTAAGCATAAGTTTTCACGTAAGGACAATGTTATTACCTTTTGACTTTAAATAGGAAATTAATACTATTTTCCAAACTTATATTTTTTTCAAAACTGTAATTTGTACATAAAATACCAACTAATTTTAATTTTTTATTTTTCATTGTAAACTTTACATTCAATTTATTTAGACATTACTGATTTATCTATTACGATACGCCCCTAATGTAATAAGACATGATTCTCAAAAAGGATATGCGGGACATGGACCCAAAGGTCCTACTAAGAGAGAAATGATCCCCAATGAACAATTTCTTGAAAAATATTTCACTTTCACTTTCACTTAAAACACTGGAGCTATGAAGATCAGGGATCCTACCCATAGCAAAGCAAGTCGCCATGACTTGCACCACGGTATAGGGTATTCCTATGGCTAGCCAATTATATCCTAAACAAGAATATCATTACCCGTCTATTGCTAAGGGCAAAACAATCAGTTAAATTTGAAATAATTTTTAAACATTTAAAAATCTTTAGTTTCTTTCCTTTATTTCTTGATACAATATATTTTTGTCAATCACAATCTTTTTGTGCTTTTGACCATTCAGTCACTTTTTCTTTCTTTTACTTTTTTTTTCTCACTTTATCTTTTTAAATTACTTTTGTGAATTACTCTTCAATAATTCACTCGGACACTTAAGACTTTTTAGTCTTTTATGTACTTTATGAATTATAGCGTTATAATTCACAATTTTTTTTATTCTTTTTATGTATTCCTCTATAAATTATCTTTTAACAATTCAATAATTAACTTTTTGAATATTTTTCTTTTTCTGTCCGAATTTTTAGTCATTCGGGTATACCAACTTTTATTTAGTTGGTGACTTATTTTAATTTAATTCACTCTTTTAATACTTTTTATTGACTAATTTTTTTTGATACATTAGTCAAGCATTTATTTTATAGCTTTTTAAATAATAATGAATTATATTAATATAATTCATTATTTTATTGTTCAGAGATTCATCTTTAGACTTTTTTAATTCTTTTATCCGAAATATAACTTAATTCAATTTAATTTACTTTCTTATACTTGCTAATTGAATTATTTCCAATAAATTAATATCTTTAATGAAACATATTTTATATTAAATTTCAGAAATTCTTCTAATAATTCATATATATTCTATAATTATTCATATGTACATTATTTTATAATTTTCATTATTTTCACTTATTTTATGAATTATTTTTCAGTAATTCATTATTTTTATTTCTTTCATAGCTCAATAATTATTCCAAAAAATTTATTAGTTGATTTTTTTATTTCTTTTTTCATTAACTATGATTTAATTTCGTATTATTTCACTTTCTTTCACATTTTTATGCAATTATTAATTACTACCGCAATATTTTCTTTTATACATATTCAAATTTATTCTTCAATAAAATTATAATAACTTCAATAAATTCCAATAAAATTTATTTATGCATTATTTATTAATTACTATCATATTCCACAAAAATCATCAATTATTTCACAATATTTCACAACTTTTACTATATACATACATGTTACATAGGCTTAAAAGTTCCAAAATAAATTTCAAATATTCTTTAAAAATTCATGGACACTACACATTATTTCTATAATTAATTTAGGCTAATATTTATTATTTTCATACAAAATTCCTTCATTTCTTTCTTAGAGAACATTTTGGCCACTTAAAGAAAACTCTCCTAAAAATTTTATTTCTTCTATTTAAGCTTTCATTTCATTTTCTTTAATGTCCAATTTCATTTATCCTAACAAAATTTCATCAATTAACAACTTTAATAATTTTTACCCTAATTACATAATTGAATTAAATTCACAATAATAGGAAATCAAAGGATTTTGTAGCCACTTACAATTTTTTCATGCTTAACCTTCCTAGAGTTTCCTTTCCTTTGCCTTGAACCACATAATTTCATCCATCTTCAACTTCTTCATTAAGGGGCCTAAATCTTCACCAAAGAAAACATCAAGATAACAACATTTTTAGCTTTATTTGACCCGATAGTTAGGCCATTATATTGAGGGGCTATGGATGCTGCTGAATTTTTCAGGGGGCTAGTATGTATAGTTGTTATATTGCCGAATTTATGTAAAATGCATAGTAAAAATTGGACAATTATAGGTCAACTTTAAGGTTGAACCTCAAAGATAATTATTGGGTAAATAATGAAAATTAAAGAATTTTGTATATTAAGTTTAAAAAAAATCTGCATTTTTCTTAGATCGAAAAAACTGTTACAGTAAGGGTATTACATATGGAACTATAATTTAGTCCCTAGAATAGCTGAATTACCATTTTATTCTTTTTTTCTCAATATTTTGCAAAATTACAATTTGCCTTTGGACTTTCAATTTTTTTCATTTAGTTCCTTTATCACTATAACTATATCATTTTTCATTCTTTTCATTATTTTCATTTCATCTTATGTTAAACACTATTAACATGCATTTATTATTCATTAATATTTGGCATATTCCTTAATTTATTCTTAATATCCATCCATCCAGCCTAATATAATATAATCCATTTTAATCATCTTTATAAAATTTTAATTATTTAATAAATCACTCACTTTCATGTTCATTATCATAGATCCATACTTAATTAACATAAAAATCACAAAATCATTAAGAATTCCCTAAGCATACCATTCGGCCATAAGATATCTTCCACTTAAATTTATTTTCTTCCACTATTAAATCATTCAAAATACCATTTTTAATCATTTTAGTCATTTCTATAGCTATTATTTCAATTATTCACGCATCAATCATATACATGCATAGCACACATAACCACAAATCAAACCAAATTAATGGAAATTAAGGAATATTTTATCAACTTACCTTAGATTCACTTCCTCCACACTTTAATCTTCCTCTCCTTAGCTTTACTCCATAAATCATCATCATTTCCTTTAAAAATCCTAAGTGGCCAATTATGTAAAGGTATAAAACCATCATTTTCTTTACTTCAAAATTAAATAAGATCAATTAGCTTCCTCAAAATCGCCAATATTGTCAATAAACTCAAGATGAATTTTTTGGAGAACATAAGCAATAGATTCACTTCTAAAAAACTGTTGCTTGGAATGTTCATCAAGATTGTTAACAAACCAATCGCGAAGGCGACCAGTAAATCGAGTTGAACCTTTAAATCAAATTATAGAGCTTGATTTCTCATACCTCATTTTTGATACATAACTTGATAAATCTTGATTTTTCACTTCAATCACTCCAAATTGAGTTTAGATATGGTCACCATATGAAATTCTTGAAAGATTTAGAGATTGGAATTTGGTGAAAGATTTAGAGAGAGAAAATAAAGAAATTCTTGAAAGGTGGAATGGCCAATTTGGCCAAGAAGGAAAAATGGGAGAAAGGGAGAAGCTAGGTGAATTCTTTGAAAAATTGTAGATTTATGGCTCTTTATAAGGCTAGTTGTGGTTGGGCTTGGTTCAACCAAAAGTGTTGGGCCTAATTAAGCTCAATTTTATTTTTAAACCCATTTAATATACTCTAAATTATTTCTCTCTCTTTTCAAGCTGAAATCTACTCAAAATTAATTTTATAATTCTTAAAATAATAAATTAAGTCTTCATT
Source organism: Excoecaria agallocha (assembly GCA_037975025.1). Taxonomy (NCBI): domain Eukaryota; kingdom Viridiplantae; phylum Streptophyta; class Magnoliopsida; order Malpighiales; family Euphorbiaceae; genus Excoecaria; species Excoecaria agallocha. Next base: position 11,721,107 of record CM075817.1, on the reverse strand, counting down.
AAAATTTTTAGCTTTATTGGAGTCAATTTCTAGTTCGATTCGCTCAAATCGATCCGATTAGTAAATTTTTGGTGTTACCGTATAATTACTTTTTTACTATCAAATAATTTTAAATATTAATTAGATCCTAACTGAAATTTTCTGTATTTTTAAAGATCATTTGCTATTTTTAAATCTTCGATCAAATTTACGGTCAACTAATTACTATTTAAACTGAAATCATTATTTTTGTCTCACTTTCTATGTTTAAACCTTTTCTAAAAAATACTTCTATAATTCTTAAAATATATTCATTAGGCTTCAAAAATATTTTTTAGTCAATTAAAGACTATTTTTTGATCTAATTCACTTTTACCAGTCCGGTAATCCAATTTTTTAAAGTTACCAAAAAATTAATTTTTCATTACCATATAATTCTACTCATAAATATGAGCGCTTACATATTTTTGGATTATTTTTCTCATATCCGTACCATATTAAATGATCAAGTCAAAATAGGTCAAACTAGTCATATTCCAAATTTGGAAGTGACGTAACTTTTTAACACATTTTCGATGCCCAAATGACCTCCATTTGATCCTAAATTTGAACCACAAACTCCTGCTGATATGATCTTTTTAATGATCAAATAAATTATTTTTTAACTTCGGGAGATACTATTCACCTCGATGTCACTATTTATCATCGAAAAATATTATTCACGACTAATCCGGTATTTGGGCTATTACAATATCTTTGTTTTTCCTACTTTGTTGATTTATTTATTTATTCATTAGTAAGGTTATGTATTGGACCTTGCATTTTTGCATTTGATTCTCTGTATTTCTTTACGTGTGTAGTTATTTTGTTTGATCGAGTAAAAAGTAGATTAAAAAGCTGAAGAATACTATCATTTGCCTTTTATTTTGTTTTTATGTTTATTCAAGTTTCTAATTGATATCATTTCCCTGATATTTTATTTTTATGTTTGTTTAAGTTTTTAATCGATCCTCTGTAATTTTGATACTAAGAAAATGCAGGAAAATAAAGATATTTTAATATTAATGATTAGATTGTGCTTAGGAATCAATTTTTAAGATCTTATTTGGACTTCTACTTGGTGACTGAGAAAATTTTGGAATAAGAGAACATATTTGATATTTACACATGCTTAGTTACACTAACGGATTAGGATTTTCTGCTTAGACAATAAAAAATGTATTTTTAATTTTTTAGTGGAAAGTTTTTTTGGTGGCAGAGAAAAATTAGAAAAAAATAGAGATATTTTTTCATTGATTGCTAAGTATTTTATAGTGATAATGAGGTATGACAAATTAAGAAGTTTAGCTACATAAATCAATAGACACAATGAGGGAGTTATTATTATCATTGTAAATCTGCAGTCCCTTCTGGTGTTGTAAGTACTAACTATGTTGTTTTCATATTTACTTTATTTTCAACCATGTAATGTTTATTTCTATGTTATATGAAACTTTATTTGATTCAAATCATTGTTATTTTCACTCTCTATACACACTTCCCTTATTTGCTTTTATTGCTTTCTTATTTGTTGCTCTGTATTCGAAGCCTATTTATAATCAATTAAGGCAGTAAGTGTAAAGAAACTGGAATGGAAATTTATGTGAATTAATTAAGATGAATATTGAGTTTAGATTATATACAGGGTCACAAAATTAGAGAGATTGCCCAATTCTTTAGGAATTTCACCTGATAGCATGTTACAAGATAAATCTCTACGATATTTGTAAGGAAGAGATAGTTAAATTTGAACTCTAACCAAATAGTCGACGACCATGAACATAATGCAAAGCAAAATTTTCAAATATTATTAGTAAAGAAGGTTTTCATGATTATTATTAGGTGAATTGGAAAATTATTGCCTACTTAGCATGATGATTATTATCTGATGTGTAAAATCTTCTTTCCTTAATTTCCAAAACCAAATTTTCACCCACTTCTTTTTTTAACTAATAATACATTGTGTTTGCTTATTTTTCAATATATTTATACATCCTTTTTAAATAATATTCACATTTTCAATTTCACATACTTTCATAATTTTTTAAGACATAATTTTACTTGTATTTTATCAACTATGCACCTTCTTTATCATATATAATTATTTTTGTAAATATTAATATAATATTAAAATTTGCATATTGATGCGAAATCTTTCATGATTTTAAGTGAAATAATTAAATGGTGAGTTATAAAGTTCAATAACTTTAAATTTTATTTAAAAATTATATGAAAAATTAAATGAAAATATTTTTCCATTAAAAAAATAAACAACGGTATTATAAATAATACATAAGTAATCAAGTATATTGTGTACTTTTTATATATTGTGTGTGTATTTGATGTATACATTATATGTAATCGATATATATTATGTGTGTACTTGATGTATATAGTGAGTGTATTTTATGTATGTAGTGTGTGTACTTGATGTATGCTATGTGTGTACTTGATGTATGCAATACGTGTACTAATTGTATAATATATGTGTACTTGATGTATATATTGTGTGTACTTAATGTATGCTATGTGTACTTGATGTATGTTGTATGTATACAATGTATGTACTTGATGTATGTAGTATGTGTAATAGTTGTGTACTATATGTGTACTTGGTGCATCTTGTGTGCTTATTTGATGTTTGTTATATGTGTACTTCCTATTTATTATGATTATTTTTGTATACTATTTGGTCTATTATTATTGTTCTAAAAATTATATTTTTTTCAGGTTCAAGAGTTTGCTGTGAAAAAAGATATATTTCATATTGTTTGATTTAACTTCTGCATGAATTCTTTTGCTACCTCTCTCATAAAGAATAAGTTGACTAGAGGACAACTTGAAAATTTTATGTGAAATGATTGTTTTTGAGTTCTTCTCTAGTTTCCTAGAAGTCCAAAATGCAAATCATTGTTTCTCAGTCTTCAATAGCTTGTTTATTTATTGTAGGATTTTTGGTTGCTTCTTACTCGAGCTGCTGTTAGATTTGTAACAATTTATTAGCTATTCACATTGCTCAAATCTAGTATACCATGAACGGAAAAAATGCATTGAGCTTGATTGTCATTTTACAAGGGAAAAGTTTGCTTCTGGTCCAGATCATTCACACAATCAATTGGCTTATCATTTCACTAAACCTCAACATACTTCCAATTTCAAAATTCTTATATCCGAGTTGGGAGTTCCCAACATCTATACTCAGCTTATAGGGATGAAGGAGTCATTTAAAGCTGATTAGTAGCTAGTTTCAGTAATTTATTTAGTTATCTTATTTTTTGGTTTAGCCATAGTTTGATAGTTGTATAAGCTATATTTTATAAGTGATGACTAATCAGCTCCTTCTATTGTTTTTATGCTTGCTTTGACTCATGAAATTAGTATGACTTCCTGATAACTATGGAAATGTCATACTCTAAGGCCCAAGCTGGTCAGCCCATCACACCTGACAGAGCCTAAAGCCCATCAGCAAAAGAGCACCAAGCGTGAGCCACAAGCCAAGGAAAAGGCCACTTGATGTCTAATTGGACTGATGGGATATCAAGTCTCAATCAGTTCACTGACATAAGGCATAATCCATGCCCTCCAATTGCTCCTTGTCACTTCATCGCTTACCTACTCTGATAGCCAATTATCATGTCCAAGACACTCGAGTGCACCCCTCTTATCTCCTATAAATAGCCTAATGCACAGTGGCTCTAGATATTAAATCTTTGAGACTCTTTCTCTCTCTCTCTCTCTAAGAATTCTCTCTTTAAAAAGCTACTAACTTAAGCTTTGAAGTGCTTATGCCTGGTCCGACTAGGATATCTTTCTTGCAGGAACTCACATGCTATCGAGAACGACAATCGACTTTCTCTCTTTTCAAATAAAGACCTCCATATCTTATCAATTGGTGTTTTCATTGGCAGACATGGCTGGTTCAAGATTCATTAAGCATACAAATTTCGAAGAGCATGACCGCGATAACCATGGTCAGGGAAGATCTAGGCCCATAAAAAGAAGAAAAAGATCTCACCAATCCCTAACTAGGGGTAACCTTCTTCTGGAGTTTGACAATGCCATCCTACAACAGCTAAAAAACACCTCCATTACAGTCAAGGACATGCACACTCTCCTTAGTGATTTCACTAAGACCATTTTCTAGACAATCAAGAAAGGCAAAATACTTAAAACTTTTGAAAGATACCATAAAGAAGACTTAATGGACGAAGACTTCAGAAGGAGGAGAAATTGATAAATCTTCATTAATGAGACATGAGCTCATAACGGCAGAAGAATGGGTGTTAGGATCCCAGGCATATATGATAAAGAAAAGGGGATAATATCCTCAAGCAGAGACTCCACCTATTGTCCTGGCAGGTCTTCCACCATGTTCATTGGAGATAACTTGTCTTTCATATGCACGTCTAGTTATGGTCGCTGCAAAAGGTCAAAAGATGAGTTTACCTCCACAACCATGAGTAGGGAGAATAAATGGTTTAAGCAAAAGCTCAAGCAGTTTGGCTTGACAAACCCTAAAAAAGGTATGTTTAAAGGGAACACATGCAAAAATACTACCTTTCCATTTTGCAGGAAAATAACAGACTCTGAGCTACCTCCCAAATGGAAAGACATATTAATGGATAAATACACAGGCAAAACTGATCCTACCACCTATTTGGCAGAGTATTTGACAAAGGTACAGGTTTACACCTATGATGAGAGGATCGCCTGCAGAATCTTTCCCACCACCTTAGGAGGTGATGCTCTAAATTGGTTCCATGAGCTACCTCAAGAGTCAATAACCTCCTTCAGATAGCTCAAAGAGCTATTTACCATATGGTTCATTGTACAGAATCGAACACCTAAATCGATGAGCAATCTATGCAACCTTTACCAAAGGACCGATGAAAGTCTTCGAGACTACATCGATAGGTTCCAAGCCATGATGTCTGAGATGAGGAATGTAAGTGTGGAAATGGCAATGATCGCCTTAGCTGAAGGCATCAACGATCACCAGTTATTTGAATCAATAACTACAAGACCACCAGTCAGCTTCTCCGATTTGATGGAAAGTACTAGACAACACATCCAGCTGGATGATATCTGGAGGTCCAACAGTGGAAGAAAGGTCAGTGTCATGGATAGATTGCAGTATTCAGATGATAAATCATTCAAAAGAACTCATGTATCCGAGTGAATAATGAGAAACCCCGATAGAGCCACCACTTCAAAGAGTCAGGGTAAGCAAAAAAAGGTCTAAAAATGGGGTAAGTTCGATCAGTTTAACAACCAATCAGCCTGGACCTTCACCCACTCAACACCAACCTTACCCAAGTATTGATGTGGATTAAAAAAAAACATAAGAAAGTTAACTAGCCTAAGAAGCTGTTCGAACGATCAAGAAAAAAAGGGATCAAAGAAAATACTGCGAGTTCCATAAAGATATTGATCATATGACTGACGAGTGTTACTCGTTAAAGGAGGAGATCTAGCGACTTCTGCAAAGAGGGTATCTCAAGAGATTTATAGGTCAGGCTAGAGGGGAAAGTTCCTGTAGATAGCCCGACCATAAGAAAGATTATTCTGGCTTAGATGATGATGACGACCAAAAAAACCCAAGGAATCTAGACCCATGCAAGCCATACGCTGGGATCATAAATATGATTATTGGGGGATCATCGTATGGAGAAAATCTCTTAAGAAGAAGAAGGGGAAAGGTGTTTATTTCTCCTTTCAAGCCGAACGGTTTGCTCCGATCACCATATCTAGTAAAGACACTTGAGATATAATGTTTCTCCATGATGATGCTTTAGTCGTCAATGCTCAGGTCAATAATTTTGATGTGAAATGGATTTTGGTGGATAATAGCAGCGTCGTAAATGTGCTCATGCTTCAGGCTTATAGAGCTATGGAACTATCGATCGAGGAGCTAACACTGAATGCCACCCCTTTGATCGGGCTGGGCAATGCTAGAGTCTCAGTGGTGGGATCCATTGAGCTTTTCATCGAACTTGGCCAAAAGGTACTCGTTCACGTCTGCAAGGTAACCTTTATGGTCATTGATATGATTTTCGCTTATAACGCCATTTTTAGCAGGCCTTTACCCTTTCAGATTGGAGCTATCATTAGCATACAATTTATGGTGATGAAAATCCCCACCAAAGGAGGTATTTCCATCCTTAAAGGCGACCAAAAGGCATTCCAAGAGGCGTATATCACCATGATCAAGTTGCAGAAAGAAGCCATGATTGTGGAGTCGGGTCTGGAGCGATGCGAGCCGGCAAAAAGGTTAAGAATGGATAGCATCAAAGAGGCAAAAGGCATATGAAATTCCTTATTATAACCATTGACCACTTCTTTAAATGGATAGAGGCAGAATCTCTGGCAACGATCACGGCAGAAAGACTGAGGAACTTTGCCTAGAAGGACATCATCTGCAGGTATAGCTCACCCAAAATGATTATTGCAGATAATGGCAAGTAATTTGATAGCTTCGAGGCAATGATCCTAGTAGAGGTCGGTGTCCCTTCCTATCAAATGACATTCTATTCCGATCGGATGAACACCTAGGAAAGGTGTCTAGAGTTAGACCTGGTAGAACACCTAGGAGTTGGGGAATGTTAAGATACTCAAGAAGTACCACATGCAATCTTGTATCAAGAATTGAATTCAATAAATAGAAAAATTTCTCTCCATCTGCATAAAGGTATGCTTGGTACAACTTATCTGCTAGGCTCGATGCTCATCCCGAGCCAAAAATACGAAAGTTAAAGTCCATTTATTTGCAGGTTAAATTTCAATCGAAGAGAATTTCGATCGACGTAATTAATTCTGACCGATGAAAATCCTAATTGATAATATATCTAATTCCGATCGAAGAAAATCCCAATTGAAATAATTAATTTCGATCGATGAAAATCCCAATTGACAATCTATCTAATTCCAATTGAAGAAAATCCCGATTGACGTAATTAATTCCCGATCGATGAAAATTTCGATTGACAATCTAATTAATTATGATCGAAAGAAATTTTGATTGACAATTTAATTAATCCTCGATCGATGCACATCCCGGTCGAAGAAGCCAGATTTCTTGATTAATGTATGTATTCTGGTTTCTTAAGATCGATGATCTTAGTAATTCCAATCAATGTCATATCTCCATTTATGTATCTAACTCAATGAATGAAATCATCTTGAAAATCCCAAGTGAATGCGAGGCCCAAGGGTCATCTGCTACGTTTGGTGTTCATGTGGTTGACCAATCAAGCATTCCGATCGGATCACATGCCTAAGCTTCTAAGCCTAATTCTTAACTTATGCCAGATGAGCAATTGATTATATTTTTCCAATTAGCCACTGGTTTACGAGTTATTCTCCTACAAATTCAGGAAGTATCTTTACTACTTAATTAGTTGATTTAATTAGCATTGACACAATTAAAGTAGAAAATATAAAGATATTGCAGAAAATAAAGGCATTCACTGGCTTGCATCACAAACATATAAAAGGAAAATTTGAAAAAAGGATTGCATTTTATTGATATAGTGAATTGTACAAGTTACAAACTTTACAAAAAAAAAAAGAAGAAGAAGAAGAAGAAGAAAAAGAAGAAGAAGAAGAAGAAGAAGAAGAAGAAGAAAAATCCTAATTTTTTATATCTATAATCTCTGCAGTAGATAGCTCCCCGACAATATCGATGGTAGGCTCGAAATGCATCACTTCTACAACAAGTTCGGCAATTGGCCTTGAAGTAGACTCTTTTAAAGGCCCGACAGTGATTTGAAAAGGCTCCACAAGTAGGGGAGTCACGAGCTCAGACTCAGCGACCTTTACAAGAGGAACTTTCGACTGTGAGGGATTTTCGCTATTCCATCATTTTCTGCAGCCTCAACCGTCCCCTCTTCAAGGGTCTCCTTCTCGTTGTCACTGGATGAAGGATCAGGCAAGACACCTGGGTCCTCCCTCCAATCGAGATTAGCTCTAGAAAAGCATCTCTCGAACTAATCGAGATAACAACTTTCCTTGGACCTCCCCAGTTGATCGAGCAGTCGATCCTTCTGAGAAGCAAGCTCCTCTTCATGCCTTTTGCTCCAGGTCAACTTTTCTCCTCTAAGGTGGCCTTCAGGATGTCCCCACTCGGTGTAAAGCTGGTCGATCTCCACAAAGACTTTACTTTAGCCTTCATTGCTTTGGCACATTCAGAGATCAGGATTTGGTACTGGGCATTCAGTCTGATGATGTCCTCCTCGAGCTTCTGCCGTTGAGCATGATCATTAGTTAAGCGTGCCACTTCCCCCCTGAGCAAGTTTATTTCGCCCTACCGACCCTTCAGTTTTTGGGCATTTTGGGAAGCTTCCTTTTTCAAGGTATCCACCCTTTGACTAAAGGAGAGAGGCCTCATTCTTAGCAGCACTGACCTTAGCATATGCCTCCCCTTCAACTGAATGACATCCTCCAGTTTGGCCTTCAGGAAGTTCCCATACTGTGTGAGTACAGGCCATTTTTGATCAGGCTAAAGAAAAGAATTTAGCAAATCACTAAGATGGAGCAAACTTGCTAAAATAAAAAGAGTATGACAACAAACTTCACCTCCAGACTCTGTTGTTTAAACAACGTGCACTCCCGACTAAGTAGGTTGGGATCTCCTATATCCTTGAAATCATTATCCTGGAGAAGACCCTAGTAAATAAAGTAAAAGACTGCCTTATCCTTGATAAATCAATCATTGTCGAAGTTCTCCCTCAACACATCCTTCAAGTGCACGATTTTCCTATCAGAGGCTTTCCCTACTGCTCTCCAGGCAGGTTCACTCTGGCTTAGACTTTGCCCTAGCCGTAATGCAGGCGTCTACTGCAGCCATCGGCTTGGTTGCCCTCTTCTACGCTGCCTCCTCAGCCTGCCTTTGGGTAGCCTCATCTAGCTCGGCCACCCTCTTTTATGTGATCTCCCTCAAAAGCGGTATGCTGAGGGAGCTGGCAGCAAGCAACATCTCCTCGAAATCGGATTCTTCCCTTAATCGTAGCTGCCTCAAAGGGGCTCGACCCTTTACGCTAAATGAGGAAGCTTCAGGTTCAGTAATTATCAACACCGAATGGAAGGTAGGAGCAACAGCAGCAACAACAGTGGCTAAAGGACCTCCGATCGGACCCAAACCTTTTGAAGGTTAGACTGACGAGGAAAGCACAAGCCTCCTCCTCTTCATATTTTCCTTCCTGGCAGCCCACTCAATAGCCCTCTTCACCTTTGCCCGATCAGCAAGCTGCTTAGCCAAGTCATCTCTTCTGGCCATTTCACCTTCAGCTGCAACACCAATACAAGCTAAAATAAGTATCTTTTTGCAAATGATGGCATTTGAATGAACATGCAATTAATGATGGTCATGTTATGCTTTTTCTCTCTTTCGATCCTAATGCTTATGTTCTGTGTCTTCTTTAGCATCAGAGTTAGAGGATCCAAACAACATCCCCAAGAGACAAATATCAGCCTCGTACAAGGATTGCTCGGCAACTTGGTCTTTCAGGCTTGTCGCTCCTTTTGATCGGGTAAGGCTGATCCGAACCCACCGGCCATCCCTACTAATAAATATCTTTTCTTGAATCCTTTCAGCGAGGATGGGATGGTGAAGAGCTTCATCTTCGGTCGGATGTTAAAAAAGTACTTCATCCCATCACTCCAACCTAAAATATAAAAAAAGTGGGTGAAAAGGTCGAGCGTCAGAGTCATCCCCTCTATTTTGTAGAGGATCTTAAAGCAGGCCATTGTCCTTCATCCATTCGAATTCAGTTGGTTCGAGGCAATTCTATAACCCCTCAGCACTGCTATCTCGAATGCATCGAATGAGAGCCTTATCCCTGCATCTAAACTCCAGAGGTGGCAGATGAACCACTTGTTATTTTCGTGGTCAAAAGTTTCCTCCGTCATCGCCATGGAATCAGGCAAGCTAGCATAAAAACTTCGAAAAGAAAGCCATACAGAGAAGGAATCTCAGCCACTTTTCCTGGACTCAGTCTGAAAAATGAGCAACTGCCGGACGGTTCCTATATTCTACAATAAAACTCTTATCTATTAACTTATCACTGCTGGAAGCCATTCTCAATAATCCCTAAGAAAGCCGATCAGCCCATCACACCTGACAGAGCCCAAAGACCATCAACAAAAGAGCACCAAGCATGAGTCACAAGCCAAAAAAGAGGCCACTTGATGTCCGATCGGACTGATGGGACATCAAGTCTTAATCTGTCTACTGACATAAGGCAGAGCCCATGCCCTCCAACTACTCCTTGTCACTTCGTCGTTTATCTGCTCTGACAACTAATTATCACGTCCAAGGCACTCGAGTGCACCCATCTTATCTCCTATAAATAGCCCAATGTACAGTGATTCCAAGTATTGAATCTCTAAGACTCTCTCTCTAAGAATTCTCTCTCTAAAAAACTACTAAAGCTTCGGAGTGCTTATGCCTGATCCGATCGAGCTCTGTTTCTTTTAGGAACTCACATCCGATCAAGAACGACAGTTGGTTCTCTCTCTTTTTAGATAAAAACCTCCGCATCTTATCACTTCCTTTTTTAAAAAATATAAAGTTCGCATATTTAGTTGATTTTTTTTTTAATTGAACTCATAAAAATGCTAATATAGCAGCTTTTAGCTTTGCAAGGGTATCTTTATCACAAGCTCGCTGCAAAGTTTAGTTTAGCTCTCCTAGTTGGTTAGATCAAATTTTAGCTTTTGATTGTTTTGTTTCTGTCCAAAATGAGAATTATAGATATTAGTTTGGATGCATGGAAGAGCTCATTGGCTCTAGAGTAGATTCATCATTATTCTTGTTAGCATTTTCTATTTTGATTTTAGTAATATTTGAGTTTTGAAAAAAAAAATATAGAAATAAAATTTCTCCACTTTAAAATTTTAAAGTAATTGCAATTCACCAAGATTCTAATAAATTCCAAACTAAAGATTGACATAGTTGGCTAATCTCCACAATTTTTTCAATTAAAAGAAAAAAGAATAATTCGTTGAAGGTGGAAGAATCTATTTATGTGAACACACTGAGACCAAAAACAAAAGAAGCGAAACAATTTCATGCTCATCATACATAACATTAACGTAAATAAATAATTAAAATTGCATATATTTAAAGACTTCATTAATTACAACGGACCTTATAAAAGTACAGACTTAAACTCTTCGATGGTCAATCAAAGGAAAAAAAAGTACCAGCAAGACCAAACATAGAGAGATGACTTTTACATATTAACATATTAATGCATAATACTCGTAATCTAATTGCAGCTCTACAAATGCCAAAAACTGTATTACAGGGGCTACCTATGGCCCAAAACCAAACTGACTAAAAACATAAACCCTAAAAAGATTACATAATAATTGAAATTTAAAGAGCTGCCTTATCAATTTCCATTGAAGGGTACTTCTCCAGGCCAAAAGTCTCTGTTTCATCCCACTGTGAAGAAGAATCAAAGAAATCCAAGAATGAAATTTCAAACTAAGGTGAAGAAGAACCCACAAATGATTCTTCAGATGAAGCAAATTTTGATGATATCTCCACCTTAAAATCATCGGCTCCAAAAATTATCAAACTCACTTTTGAACATCATGTCTTCAACATATAAGAACAAAATCTAAAACAATAACCATCAACAGCAACAACAATTAAAACCATCATTAAAGACGTTGAATTCAACTTCAATCAAAACAGTAATGGCAATAACTTTGATTTCAATCTATCCAACAACAACATAAATTATATGTCAAAAATAAAATTATGAATCCAAAAAAAATAACCAGGAACAACAAAAATCCATTAAAAAAGAAGAGAGAAAAAAAAGTCAATCCATCCAAATTCAACGGAGTCTCTTTAGTTGGAAATTAATTCGGCGAATCTCAACCACATGTATATTATAAGTTAAGAATTCAGACTATAATTCACTCAAGATTCACCATAATAATTAATGTAAATTTGCAGCTATACATGCAATTACAGAAACTGATGAAATAGTACCTATAATTCGAAATTCAGTCGATTTACAACTCCTCCATCTCTACTCTACATCAAATCGATTAACACTTACCACGCTGCACCAATCACCGACAACAGATATAGAATTCATGATCGCCGAAAAAAGAGAAAAATGCTAGTATGCGTTGGAAAATGAAAAATATGGCAAAAAATATGAAGAGTCAACAACGATGAGAGAAGTTTTGTTAATTTTAGTTAAAAAAAATTTTATTTTTGAAAATAAAAATTTTAAAAATGAGATTTATGAAAAATTGAAAAAAATATTAAAAAAGACGATATTTAGGGTAATTTCCTCTACTTTTTTTAATCAATTTCAAATAACCACAATGGAGACATTTTAGTTTATTCTTTCAACCATCGCTCAAAGCGAAAAAGGCAAAAATTTTTAAGCATAGATCTATTTTATCATTTTTTATGATAGATTAATCATTCATTATGCGATGATCAAGCTAGCTAATTTATGGTGAGCATATTCATATAAAGGTTTATTTTGTAAAAAATGGACTGTTTTCTGAATATTTTTTTCAGTGAATAGTTTTATCTTTTTTGACAATTAGATAGTTATATGTGATTTGATCGGACTAATTTTTTGGTGAGCATAATTAGCACTCCTTATTTGTTGATCCCAATAACAAAGATTGTATTCGGATATTCAGTTTCGAATTGATTATCTCTTTGTAATTTTTGGTTGTCTTTTTATTTTATTGTTGTTTATGATTGAGTTATTGATTATGAATTGTTTTGGCTATGTAACATCTTTCTAGACATGATTTTTAATAGCCTAGACTGTAAGTTCCGTAGTTTCTAAATTAGTGTTTTATGTTAGTTTGTTTTTCCGATTTGTGCATTGTGTTTTTTTACCTATTAACTGAGCAGTAAAATGGTATGGATGTGGTTATCGTACTAATTTATTTTTTTCTCAAAATGCATTTATTATACGTATGCAGATATTTTGGAATAAATTAAAGGGGCATGTTAGTATGGACATAAAGCCTTCACCTAATACGAACCCACCACAACTATTATTCCTTTCCAATTTCATATAAAAATCTTGTCAACTTTTGAAATCCAACTACATTGTTATTGTTATTGCTATTATTTTGAAAATTCGGTGAAATTTTTATAGTATAAAATATATTTCAGTTCAGTTTTTTGATTTTTTTATTATTAAATAATACAATACAATTCGATATTTTAAATAATTTAATATTTTTTTAAAAAATTACAAAAAAAAATATACATAATAATACATACAAATATAGTTAAAATTTAAATGAAATACAAAATTTAAAAATTAATATTGGATAGCTTTTTCTGTATTATGTTTGCACCGATTTGAAAATTTTGAGCAATATCTAAAAAATAACAAAAGAAAATGAATAATTAGACCACAAAAAACATAAATATTAAATACACAATTTAAAAATTTTTTCATATAATAATTACCTGATTGAAATTTTTCAAAATTTTCAATTGACACTTCGGAAGTAAAAAATTTAGCCGATTGCAGCTAGCTAGTTTTGACAACAAATAAAAAATTCAGCTATAATTGGATTAAATAACTTCTAAACCTATCTAAAGTTTTTTCTCTAGCACTAAAAGTTAATTCAAAAGTTATAGTTGAGCACTGAACAATCAAGATATATTTAAAATTCAAAATAAAAAAATATTTTCTCCTAAAAACTTTTAAGTTTAATTCTTATTTCTCTCCAAAAAATTTTAATTTTTTCTCTTTTCTCATTTTTAAATGTACAATTAAAATTTCATTATATATGAGAACTATATATAATTATATTATAATTTACATATTTATATATGTATTATATCAAAAATAAATACTATTTTAATGATACTATAAATAAATAAAATTAATTGATAAGATGATTATATACTCAACAATTACATTAATTGGTAAAATTTTACTATATATTATAACTATATATAATTACACTATTAATTTACAACTAAATTACTCATATAGGTATTGTGCCAAAATAAATAAGTATTAGTTGAGTGACACTAAAAGTAAATGAAATTAATTAGTAAGATGATTACTCGTATAATTACGTTAATTGATAAAATTCCATTATAGACAATTACTATATAATTACACTATTAATTTAAATACTCATACAAGTATTTTATCAAAAATAAATGAAACTAGTTAAGTGATGCTAAAAGTAAATGAAATTTATTGGTAAGTTGATTATATATTTATATAATTACATGAATTGATAAATTTCATTATATATAATAATTATATATATTTATATTATATATTAATTTACATAATCAATTATTCTTACAAGTATTTTGTAAAAATAGATAAATACCAGTAGAGTGATACTAAAAATAAATAAAATTAATTTCTAAGGTAATTATATATGATATAATTACATTAATTGGAAAAATTTTATTAATAATAATCATATATAGTTACATTACTAATTTACATACTCACATAAAAATTGTGCCAAGAATAAATGAGTACTAGTTGAGTGATATTAAAAGTAAATAAAATTAATTGGCGAGGTGATTATATGATAAATTGCTTAATTTACATATTTATATTGATATTTGTACAAAAAGAAAAATTAAGTAGCAATTGAGTTAGGGGTAAGCATGGACCGGTTAACTGGTCCATTAACAAATTTATTAAATCAATCCATTAATTTCAGTTAACCACTATATCAGTTTTAATTTTTAACTCTATTTTTTGAATCGATTTATTCCTTAACCAATAAAAAATTTTAATATATAAATTTAATAAATTTTACAATTTGTAATTTTATTTTTAATAGTTAAAAATGCTTTAAAATGAAAAAAATACAAATTAAATACAATATTTATTAAAAAATCATAATAAAAATAAAATTTTCATAATTAATTATAAGAATTAATTATATTTAATATGAAACTAGCAATAGAGTGCTAATAATAATAATAATAATAATAATAATAATAATAATAATAATAATAATAATAATAATAATAATAATAATAATAATAATAATAATAATAATTAGGAGAAGAAGAAGAAGAAGAAAATTTTAATATTCATTTACTAAAAATATGTTAATTAATAATATTTTAGAAAGTTATATATCATAGTATTTATAAATTATATAAATATTGAAAAATATAAATGTAAAATTTAAAATATAATTTATAATATATATATATATATATATATATATATATATATATATATATATATATATATATATATATATATATATATATATATATATATATATATATATATATATATCAGTTAACAGTTCGGTTCGATAAACCACCAGTTTTTAAAAGTAAAAATTATAAATTTAATTTTTTTATTCGATTAATTTAAAAATTAGTTCGATTTCAAATCGATTTTCGGTTAACCTAAATTTCAATTTTTTTCTCACCCCTAAGTTGAGTTGCATTAATGGTAAATTAAATGAAATGCAAATTGTTTTAGCTACATATTCATATTCATACATATATAATAATTATTATGATAAATTAAATTTATCTTATTAATAATTAAAATATTTAATTTAATTAATTAACTAATTATTATCTTAATTTTATTCACTAAAATATTTAATATAAATGATTGTGAAGTTAAATTTAATACAAAAAATTGTATTTAATACCGTTTAAATTAAATATGTGACAAATTTCATAAAAATGCAAAATTTAATATATATATATATATATATATATATATATATATATATATATATATATATATATATATATATATATATATATATATATATATATATATATATATATATATATATATATATATATATATATATATATATATATATATATGTCAAAATAAGTTTTCAATATAGTAATGTTTAATAAATATAATTTTATATTTGTAAAAGATGCTATAAAAAAACTAAACAAAATAGTGATAACATTAGAATAAGGGTGAGAATCGACTAGTTCATTAACAATTGTATTAAATTAGTCCATTAATTTGATTAACCGCTACATCAATTTTGATTTTTAATTCGGTTTTTTGAATTATTTTATCTGTTAACCACTAAAAAATTTTAATATATAAATTTAATAAATTATATAATTTGTAATATTATTTTTAATAGTTAAAAATGCTTTAGAAATGAAAAAAATACAAACGAAATACAATATCCATTAAAAAGAATGAAAATAAAAAATAAAATTTTTATAGTTTATTATAAGAATTAAATATATTCAATATAAAACTAACAACAGAGTGCTAATTATGCATATATAACAAATAAATAATAATTATAATAATAATATAATTTTAATATTTATTTACTAAAAATATGTATTTTAATAATATTTTAGAAAGTTATATATCATAATATTTGTAAATTATATAAATATTAAAAAATATAAGTGTAAAATTTAAAATATAATTTATAAAATATATATATATATATATATATCAGTTTCATATCGGTTCGGTTAACCATTAATTTTTAAAAGTAAAAATCGTAAATATAAATTTTTGGTTTGGTTAATCTAAAAATTTGTTCGATTTCAGATCAAATTTTTGGTTAGCCGAAAGTTTAATTTTTTTTTTTGCTCATCCTGGTTACAAAATGATTTTTTATAAACACAAATTAATGTTTCTATAAAATATCATAAAATTAACGTCACAATAAACTATTTTTATTGGAGTGTACAAGTTATTTAACTCTTGGTTACAAGTAAATAGATAGTGGTAAATTAAATAGATAGTAGTAAATCAAAAACTAATAAAAAGAAAAATCAGTCGCGTTTAAGGCAATTAGCGAAGGAAAGGATCAGTTTTAGAATTTAACCCATTCGGTATTTTTTGCCTATTTGGGCATTTTGATTGGTATACATCGTAATTTGTGAATAAATTTGTTCACGAATTTGAACGTTGAAACCAATGTGAGTAAATATTATTTTTAACTTTTATTTTTTTCTTTACAGAAATTTAAAAAGAAAAAGATACAAAATTCTGGGTTGATAGCCAAATAAATAAATTCTGGACCCACAGCCTGGATCCCTGGTTATTTGGATCACTCAGGATCCATGGTTACAATGACGCCATTTCCTACATTCCTGTTAGGACGTGGATTCTTGCTGAACTTTTTATTAAGGAAAAGCTTTCTATTCTGGCAGAACTTCCTACTCTGGTGGGACTCATCCCCAGTAGGACTCTTATGGCTATTAGGATTCCTAACCCAAGTGAAAAACTTATCTCTATAAATAGTTAAGATCACCAGGTATTTAGCTCTCTTAGCCAAATTTACTAAAATTACCCTTTTAATTATATACTGACTTGACCGTTGAAGAGTTCCCTCGCCGGACCCACCAGAGTTTCATTATTTTCAGAAACCTTTGAAGCAGTTAGGAAAATCAACTCGATAGTAGTTAGATAATTTTCAAACTGTTATCATTTGGTGCGATAAGCGTGGATCTTTTATCCTCGTAGAATCATGAATTCCAATGACAAAAACACCCAAGCAGGGAATGATCGGAGTAACACAACGCCAAACCTCCAATTGCCAGTTTTTCATCCCCTAAAGCCCGCCCCTCAGGATGCTTCCACCAACCTCCCCATCACCGAATTACCCGCCGAAACACCCGTGACAACCCTACCCGACCTTACCCCCTAGCTTGCTCAAGCCCTTCTGGCAACTCTAACACACCTGAAGGCACAATCGGTGCCCTAATCGACACCATAAACCATCCAGACAAACACTGCCCTCCCTTTGAAAATCCAAACTCCACACCCCAACAAAAGGACATAGGATCTAGAATAACTTTAATAAGGGATGAACTTGACAAAATCATTGAAGAGAGGATGCAGCAGAAGCAGTCTCACAGTGTAATGCAATATCCGGATGATTTTCGATCTCTACTCTCCGAAGCTATACTATCCACCCCCTTTCTAAACATAAAGGTACCAAACCTACCTCGATACAGTGGAAACACATATCTCTAATCATATATGAACCAATTCTGTCACTCCATGTTAATTCACACTACAGAAGATGCTGCCCTCTACAAGATTTTTTTGCAGACCCTGATAGAGTCCTCCCAGGTGTGGTTCGGGAACTTGCCCGAGAACCCAATAAATAGCTTTTGACAGTTCATAGAGATATTCAAGGTGAAATTTGTGGGACCCATCCAGCCAACCACAATGTCAGCTGATTTACACCAAGTAGTTTGGGAAAGGGGAGAATCCTTACGAAGTTACACAGACATATTCAACATGGTGACCATGGATATTCAGAACTTGAATTTGGAAGTTGTAATTAATGCCCTCAGTTGGAACATCAGATGTTAGGACTTTAGTGATTCTTTGAGTAAGTAGCTCTCATTTGACTTTATCGAGATAATAATTAGAGCACACAAATACATTTAGCTAGACGAAGCCAAAAGATTAAAGTATAGTGAGAGAACAAAGGAAGATGAGGGTTTCTGAGGAACAAGTCAAGAAATAAAAAGTTCAAGAAGGAGTAAGTCTCGAACTATGAGGGGAGTAAATAAGTCATACCTGGTTTCGAAGCCATACTCGAACAACCGAAGAGAGAAGAAGTTCACCAAACTAAATGCCTCCCTAGTGTAGGTTCTATCCTAGATGAAAAAGAATGGAAAGGTCAAATGGCCAAAGGCTATGAGACAAGATCCAAACAGATATTAAAACCTATATTATGCCTTTCACAAAGATAGGGGATATGAGACTAACAACTATAGACAACTCAAGAGGGAGATTGAATACCAAATCAAGAAGAGTGAGCTCAGATAGTTTATCAAAGGAAGCCAAGGTGAAGATGGATAATCACCACCTCAACAGTTAGGAAAAGGGGAAGGAGCAATAACAAAAGAGCCCTTGCGAGGGTAATCCATGTAACGCTAGTAGGAAACACTATAATGTGTTCAAAGATTGCAAAAAATGCAAGGAAAAAGAGGTTTGCCAATTCAGAACCATTTCACCCGCTTCAAAAGATGGAAAGCACATCAGGTAGCCCCACATGATGTATTGGCTGTAGAGGCATTAATCAAAGATTTCCTAGTACAATGAATTCTGGTAGACATAGGTAGTGTGGTTAACCTAATTACTTTACAAGCCTATAAGGCCCTTGGCATGCCAAGCCCAATGGAAGAGGTCACCATTCCCTTGCTTGGTATCTCCGGATAACCAGTTAAGGTGGAAGGCTTGATCAACTTAAGCATACAGCTCGAAGATGATGCAATTGTCAGGTTATGTATAACATATTTTGTGGAGTCAATATGCCACTATCCTATAACATAATTTTTGGCCGACCTTTGTTGGCCGCAGTAAATGCTTACATATTTATGTAGAAATTAGTTATGAAAATTCCAATGCTAGAAGGAACAATGATACTTTAAGGGAACCAAACAATAGCTCGAGAAATGTATGTTACAATGTTGAAAGAGGCAAATTAGGCACTCTCAGTGGATGCATTGGATGTTCCAAAGGATGCAGCTCGAAGGGTAGAGCCAATAAACACTTTACAAAAAGTAGAGCTATTGCTAGGGAAGGTTGTAAAGGTAGCTTTAGAAAAAACTAGCTTAGAAATGAAGTCATTACTGGTCATTCTGGAGTTTTACATGGATATGTTCACTTGTTAACCTTTAAACATAACAGGCATCTCACCCGAAGCCGTATGCCACTTGTTGAGCATCCAATCAGGCTGTAAACCAATCAAGCAAAAAAAAGTGCAACCATGCACCTGAGCTGCAGTTAGCAATAAATCAAGAAACTGACACTTTGTTGAAGAGTGAATTCATTAGATAAGCCTTTTATCCAGAATGGTTATCCAATGCGATGCTAGTGAAGAAGTCTAATGAAAAGTGGAGAATGTGTGTGATTTCACAAACTTTAACAAGGCTTGCCTAAAGGATAGCTAACATTTACCGAACATTGATATGCTAGTAAACTCAATGTTCGGATTTGAGGAGTATATCCTGGATGCCTCGATGGGTTTCCACCAGATCCCTATGAATCGAGAAAATAAAGAGAAGACAACATTCATTACTTATAGGGCAACCTACCGCTACAAATTAATGTTGTTCGGACTTAAAAATACGAGAGCTACATATCAAAGGCTGATGAATAAGTTGTTCACAGGGCAGATAGGTTGAAATGTGGGAGTGTACGTCAATCACATGGTCATCAAGACTAGAACCTCATCAGACCTGCCAAAAGAGCTAGAACTGTTCTCCACTCTCAGAAAGTTTGGCCTCAAGTTGAACCCAGAGAAGTGTACCTTTAAAGTTTGGTTCGTATAAATTTCTTGGCTTTGTGATCTAAAAAAGAGGAATTGAAGCTAACTCCACAAATATTAAAGCTATTATAAAGATGAAGCTACATAAGTCGATAAAAGAGATACAAATATTGAATGGAAAAATCACAGCTCTGGGGAGGTTTATTTCCTATTTGGCCAATTGATGTCTCCCATTCTACAAGGCCTCAAAGAATTTAAAGAATTTTGAATAGAGCCCAAAATGTCAATCTTCCTTTTAAGCTTTAAAATAGTTCTTGAGTTCTCATATTTTGCTAAGTCACCCACAGCCAGGCAAAAATCTGTTCATATACTTGGCGATTTCTAAAAGAGCCATGGGTTAGATTTTGTTCAGGGAGGAAAGCACTCAGCATTTTCCTATATATTACACCAGCAAGGTACTTTGAGTTCCTGAACTTAGATACCTTTTTCTGGAGCAATTGGCCTTTGCCTTATTCACTTTAGCAATCAAGCTATGGCCATATTTTCAAGCACATACAATAATAGTTCAGGCCAACACTTCCCTTAAAAAGGAAATGTAAAAACTGAAGGCATCGAGAAGAATAACTCAGTTGGTAGCTCACCTAGGCAAGGTTGATGTTAGGTATGAATCTTGGACGGTGACAAAGTCTCAAGGATTGGATGACTTTGTTACCGAACTGCACACTTCCCTGGGTGAGCTGAGCAAATTAACATGGAAACTGTATGTGAATGGGGTAGCATCATTTGAAGGATTCTGAGTGGGGGTTAGCTATTAAGCTTGGGTAGGATCTCTATATAAGCAATGGTCAAGATATCTTTTCTAGCATCCAACAATGTGGCAGAGTATGAGGCACTTTGTTGTGGGTTGTAGCTCACCCTTGAGGTAAAGCCTGACTCTTTACTTATTCATTCTGACTCTTAATTGGTCATCAGCTAGTTGCTAGGAAAGTTTAAAGCTAAAGAGAAAATGATGATAAAGTATCAAATCTGATATCCATCCAGTTAGCTCAACTAGAAAAGGTCAAAGGCTTATAGACAATAGAATAAATACCCCAGGAAAAGAAGGAAGCTAACTCACTAGCCAAACAAGTATCCTCAAATGGGGTAATACAAACGAACGATATAGTTTGGGTATCCATCACTCAACCTTCCTATAAAACTTACTCGGTGCAATTCAATGAGTAGATAGAGGGATGGCGGACTATCGATCTATCAGTTTCTTGACATAAGGGCTCTATCGGATGACCAAACTGAAGCTAGAAAAATTATTCAATGCTCAAGCCTTTATTCCATTTTGGATGGGAAGTTTTACCGAAGATTTTATTCATATCTTTGGTCTTTATGTTTGAGTACGGAAGATGGTAACTATGTTTTGAAAGAAATCCATAAAGGACTCTATGGGGCACATGAGGAAGCGCAGGCTATAGCCCAAAAAGCCCTTCTATAAGGGTACTATTGGCCCACAATGGACATGGATGTTAAGGATCTAGTTCAAAAGTGCGATAAGTGTCAACGTTTTGGGAAAATCATTCACTAGGGATCAGTTGGACAAACACCAATTTACAGTGCTTGGCCTTTCGCTCAGTAGGGAATAGACATATTAGGACCTTTCCTGTTGGCTACCGAATAAAGGAAATTTTTTTACTATGGCAATAGATCATTTCACAAAATGGGTTGAAATTGAGCCTTTGGCAACTATTATCCCCTCAAACATAGTCAAGTTGTTCTGAAATGTATAATAACTACGTTTGACATTCCCCATACTTTCATTATTAATAATGGAAAATAATTCGATTGCTAGTGTTTTAGGAACTTTTATGAGGAGTTGCACATTCAACTGAGGTTCACATCAGTCTATCACCCACAATTAAATGGCATGACCGAGGTAACCAATAGGACGGTCCTCATAGGGTTGAAAAAGAGATTGGATGAAGCAAAAGGCCTCTAGGTGGATGAGCTGAACAATTTTTTGTGCGCTTATCGAATATCACTCCACTCGATAACAAAAGCAACTCCATTTTCTATTACTTATGGGGTCAAAGCAGTATGCCCCTGTGAGATCAAAATGCCAAGTCTAAAGATCGAGTAGTACGATGCAGAAGTAAACAAGGAGTCACCGATGCATCGCCTTGATATGTTCGAAGAAAAAAAAAGCTTGCCCTTATTTGAGCTGCGACATACAAATAATGCATGGCATTGTACCATGTTTGAAAACTCAAGCTAAGAACACTATGAGTAGGCAAACTAGCCTTGAAGAAAGCCATTGAGGCATAGACAATAGTAGGATTCAACAAGCTAAAACCTAATTGGATAGGTTCATTTAAAGTACACAAAACAGTGCACTTTGGAGCATATTGGCTCAAAAAAATATTCGAGAAAAATCTTTCACACTCTTGGAACATCTCCAACCTAAAGAAGTATCACCAATAGCTTAAATGACACTCTCACCTCTTGCTCTTTTATTAACTCACATGGAACTCTCACTATGAGCTCTTTCATTAGCTCACATAACACTTCTTTTATCAGCTCACGTAGCATTCTCACCATGAGCTCCTTCATTCACTCATTTGGCACTACCACCATGAGCTCTTTACTTGGCTTAACTAGGCAGTTTCACCATTAGCTCTTATAACTGGCATAATTGCCATCAATAATGATCATTTTAGCTTGGCTAGGTAGTTTTTCCATGAGCACTTGACATGTAATAGCTCAAACTTGTAGCTTAAACCATAAGCCCATTTCTTAATAATAAATAGAGCACGATCAAGCAAGTTGATGCCGCATGTATCTTTATTACTTATCACATTTGTCTATCAATTTTTAGGTTTCTTTAATAACATTTATTAGTTTGGTTCACTTATCAAGCTAATTCAGATCGATAGTTTAAGCCATGAGTTATTTTGTCTTAAGTACATGAAACCTTAGTTCTCGATTACAAGGTCCTATTC